>CM038142.1:53816035-54034949 GCA_021437245.1 Aegilops speltoides
GTTTAGATACGGGTATATCTAGCACTAAAATGAGTCTAGATACATCTATATCTAGACAAATTCAAGACAAGTAATTCGGAACGGAGGGAGTAGGTAAAGAAATTAACCAAGGCACGCACGGGCAACACATCCCTGTCATGCGTCTAATCACGTCCTACATACTGTACTTAGCAAGAGTCCTCAACGAACTAAACACTGCGTTAAACTAAACATATGGTGTTAGCCATGCCATACTCGATCCCTGCCTGCTTCTTTGATTCCATGAGCACCTACGAATACGCTCCAAGCAGATCATTAGCCGATTAATTAGGCGCGCACGATGGATCCCGAGGTTGATGCCCTACTATTCTGCTTTGCCTACCCGGCCTCTGTCCTTTTTCACCTAGTTTATCCCTCGATCAACCTGTTCATGGCATGTACCGGCAGGGCTGGGCTCTCTCCATACGGCAGCGCCGCGCCGGGCATCGCGAGATCGCAGCGCCGTACGTGATGCATGACCAGTGCCACGACGGTGCCCGGAGATTACCGCCACCGCCGCGCCCAGCACGCGCGTTTTGAATTTACTAGTATTACCAGGCAGCTTTCACTTGCTAACACAAGGCCGGAATGAAAGTCTGAATGATTAAGCGGCCATATAATTGGTGCACCATCGTGCGTCCAAACAATTCAGCGGCTTCCCGGTAGACTCTTGTTCGAGCCTCGTTGCTTGATCCATGTGCTAGCTAGCAAGATTAACATCGCTGTCGATTAAGCGATTAGGCTAATAGGCGATGAGATAAAATATCATCTCATGCTTTTGTTACCTGTCAGAAAAAGTCTGAACTTCCCGTCACGGGCCGTCAGATTTGGTGGAGATTACACACATGTACCTTGACACCTAAACCATTGACTCGACGCACTCTCACAATCACCTAAAAAGTCTGAATCAGCAAAGTCAGGATAACGCTGGCTACTTTATCTTACTCCGTTCTTCCTCGGCCGCGGGGGCGGCGAGGCCACGGCGGGTGGCGGCTGTGGTACGGGCGTCTCGGTGACGCCCGATCCAGATCTGAAGGCCTCCGTCTACTTCAACCAGGGTGCCTCCGATGGTTCTGCTTTGGGCGGCCTTTGTCGCCGAAGTTGTACCTGTTTGGCGGCTGGAGATGGGAGGTAGCTCTGGAGAAATTCGAGGCTAGCAGTGCTGGCCACGACGGCGGCGACGCCCAAGGGCGCCTTACCCATTTTGTAGGCGCCGTCTAGGTCGCCTCCTTCCCTTCTTCCTTCCACCCAGCTCGTATGCCGGGCGAAAGCCCAAATCCTTGCCGGATCGAGCGACAGCGGCACTCCGGGCGTCGTCACCTTCTTGGGGGTGTCGTTCGTTGTGAGCTTTGGGTGGATGTGATGCTTTGGTTGCTTGGCAGCGGTTGGTGGCGTGGTCGGCGTTCGTCTGGTGGCGGTGCGTTGGCACTCTGCCACCTATGTGCCCAGCCTCGGAGTCCTTCCACGGTGCTTGGTCTTCAGCAGCCCAGCCAGACTCGGCGGAGCGGTGCTTCATCCTACTCCTTGATGGCGGCGTATCTCGGCGGCGTGGCGCAGTGGAGATTCGGCGTACGATGTGTGGCGATGGACTCGCGCAGGAGGATGAAACTGTCTGGTGTCGGGGTGACGTCGATGGCTGAGTGGCCAGACAAGGTAGAAGCCTTAATATTTGCTCTGAAGACGGACCTGTGGAAGATGGAGGCGACGACACACGAGCGCGTTGAACCGGTTTGTACCCCAGACCCGGTATCTGGCTCGGCTGCGGCTTCCGGCTTTTGATGTTAGGGTTAGGTGAGTGGTCTGGGTAGTGGCCCAGCTAGCACCCCTTCATCATTTTGATGTTAGGCTTAGATGAGTGATCTGGGTAGCGGCCCAGCTAGCAAGCCTTCATCATTGTTGTAATACTTTGTAAGGTCCTCGAGAATAATCAATAAAGTGGCCGCATGCATCTTGCAGAGGCCGAGGGTCATCCTCCTTTTCTAAAAAAAAATTTATCTTACTCCCAAGTCCACACTTTGACAAGAGGAAAAAGGGAGAGGAAACAACCAAACAGAGAGAGACAAAATCATACCAGTGCTAAAAATGACTAAAAAGAAGCTCTTGACATGCAGGAAAAGGACACACTGAATAAATACAGGAACCAGATCGAACTATTGGTATGCTAAAGTCTCTGCAAAACAGAGATACATGTGCATCAAATGTTCTTTTTAGGATCATATATGTGCATCTTGTGCACGGTTGGTTGGTTGGGTCTCAACGGAGCCGAGCTATCCATGCAGTGATATGAAATATATTTTAGACTAGCGAACATCTTGTTTACATTATAATACCTCTGTTCCGAAATGTAAGTGGTTGGGGGAGTTTAGTTTACACTCCCCCAGCGACTTATATTTAGAAACGGGGGAGCATAATTTGTTTAAATGTGATGAATGTTTTTTAAATGCGTGAACATGTGTTTAAATGGCATGTACTCCTACAATTTCTGAATGTACGATTTTTTTTTGTTGAATCAGGTTTTAAAATCCATTGTATAAACATTTTCTTAAAAAATGCCATGAACATTTGTTAAATGTCACGAACATCCTTTTGAATGGTATCAACATTTTCAAAATGTTGCAGAAATGAAAAGTTTTTACACTGCACTAGCATTTTTCTAATGCGCCGTGAACGTTCAAAAAATTAAATAAATACAATTTTGAAATATACGTATTCAGAATATTTTCAAAAATAGAAACAAAAGTAAAAAAAAAAGGAATGAACATGCAGGAAACAACTTGGGCTGGCCCAATAGCAGTGACGGGGAGGGCGCCCTTGAGTCCTGGTGTGACCATGTCCTCCACATATACAATTAATATTATTACGCACAAACATGTTTTTCAGATATGATACCAAGTATTGGAGTTCATCGGTGAGAGACTTACAGTTTTGTTAGATTCATTTTTCCCTATCCTACAACCGACATAAAAGCCAAAAAAATATAGATTCGTTCATCCGTTACTCCTACCTACTTTTAGCCTTCGCAATTTACATCAAGTATTTTTTATTTTCTATTTTTATTAACTGATTTATTTTTGGTTTTTTAATGTTCAGAAAATTCGAAAGTGGTTCAGAGTTTTAAAATATTTTTGAAAAATAACAATAGTCATTTATCTAAAACTATTATTTTTTAATGTATTGATTATTAAGAAAGTTCAAATTTTTAAAAATGGACATTTTACAAAAGCATTGTGAGAACGTTTTTTGGAAACATGAATTTTATTCGAGAAACATTTTTGAAATAAACTTGAGATTTTTGAAAATGATGTCACAATTTTTGAAAACTTGAGAATAATTTGAAAAATTGAGTTTTTTTTGCTGAAAAACAAGTTTTTTTTAGAAAATATAATATTTTGCTAAACTAAAAACATTTTCGGAAAATTTGTACATCCCCTTCCTTCGCCCCATTTACATGGGCAAGGTTGATGTACATGGGCCACTGCTCGCATTCAGACCCATATGGACTAGACTTAGCGAACCCTAAAAAAACTAGCAACTTAGCGGATCTAAAAAAAAGTAGTGACTTAGCGGCTTCTCAAGAAAGAAAGAGTAATGACTTAGCGAGTGACTTCGCCCGTTCCCCTGGAAAAAAAGGACAAATGAAAACTGAATTCGCCGGTTTAGTATAAGCCACTAACTGCCGGTTTGAAATTAGGGCATCTCAACGCCGAACTGTAAATTTCTTCAGTATATGTCCATTTTTATGTCAGGACGTGGTCCGTGGACATGATACGGGAGGGAGCAATCCAATGCTAATTACAAAGTATCCGACTGGGAGAAGAAAAAATAGGTGGGGACCATGCATGTGGTGGGATTTTTGTGATTTAGTATCAAGTTTGGAGGAGAGAGAGAAGAGAGGGACCATACATGTGCGGATGGGAGGAGAGAGAGAAGAGAGGGACCATGCATATCCAGACTTCGGTAAAACTCCCCACATTTGTCTCCAAAATACCGGGATTTGAACGTCCGGACGGCTTCACGGACTGATACAGGTCTTCATTGAATTGCATAAGTAAACAAATATGTCTGATCGAACATATAGCGATTTTTTACGGGTCTCCCGTGGAGATGCCCTTAGTGTAAAGAACCGCCGGTTCAAAAACAAGGACGAAATTAGAGGTATAGAAGTGATCTATACTACAGCCACAGTTAGCTGCCTTCCGTTGTAAAAAAAAAAACACTTAGCTGCCTTGACGACAAGGAGTTGGGTTGGTTTCGTGCGTCACCCATCGTCCTCTTGTTCCAGGAATCATGCACGCCGTGGGCAGAGCAATCCAACCCCAAAACCTGGGCTCGTTGAACCCGAGGCAAAGGGAATCTACGGCTACTCCTAGCTGCAGACTCGAGACATGGACCGATTAATCTGTCATCAGCGACACACGATCCCAAACCGTCCAAACCAACGCACGCACGCTCGGTCAAACGCGGGAACCCCGGGTCCATATTGCGGCTTCACTACTTTTCAGCCCGCACGGGCGCGAATATGCTCCGATTTCACCGACGCCCAGGTCAAAACACGAAATGCAGTGGTTCTGAAAAATGATGTTTCTATACTGGTAAACAACTTCTATCAATGACTTAGGCCAGACCCGTTCAAGATTAGTGTAGCTATAGATCGTAGATTAATAGGCAAGTGTATGCTGTATATTTGCAAGTTGATGGCACGGACATGACATTGTATGCGTCTGGAGTAAATTATACCTGTGTCAAAACGTACATCGTGACAAGGACACACTGGTTTGGTACAAGATCTAGTGTCAATGCCATGTATACGTAGACCTAATAACGGAACGCATATCTATCTGGACCTTATTTTGACAACGGAATTGTTAAAAAGAGAGACGACAAAGGAACTATAATGCAGAAGAATGCAAAAGAAAAGATGCACCACTAGGTTCTTGCCACATGAACACAGAAGAACCCATGAAAAAGTATGTATTATACTACTCTGGAATATACACTGCAAATTTAAATGCATTGTTGTTTGAATAATCGGGTGAAATGAACTGGCCCTAGCTATATATAATACTCCTTATAAGCAGATTGTGGTTGAGAGCTTGCACACATGTTCCTGTGCATTTGCAATTGGATAATACTCTTTGTTGTTTGTTTTCTTTTCTTTTTTTGTTTTGCGGGTACGTTCCTATTAAATTACCTGGCCGGAGTCGTCGTCGTCGCGCTTTGAGTATTGCTGCGCAATAATGCGCTGATATAGACATCCCCGTAGACTCACTGTACATCTCCCATGCCTCTGCCCGCATCATCTCGAAGGCCTCTCGATTATGAAATTTAAGGCTAGGCCGGACGATGTTTTCTCCGGCAATATGCACACGTACGTTGCAGTAGCGTATCGATCCCTGTCGTCCACGGCCTCTATGCTCCATGCATCTACTGTACGCTCCTCAAGTTCCGGTACGTACGACAGCTGGTGTTACCTGAAGTACACACAATGCAAATACAAGTCGATCCAAATGTCTATTAGATTATCTGGTTCAGGAAAAAAATGCCTTTTTTTTGAAGAAAAAAATGCCTATTAGTTTAATTAGTACTCCCTCGGCGCCAAGCAGCGGTGTTGTCGACATTGCCAACTGTCTAGTAGATTATCTGGTCAGAAAAAAATGCCTATATTAATGACCTAAATGCCCGCGGGCAGTGGCGGACCCAGAAATTAAAGTTAGCTGGGGCGAACATTTAACATCTATTTTTTTCGGCACAAATACAACTCTATTCAACCTAAACTCATACTCACTTCGTTCCTAAATATAAGTCTTTTTAGAGATTCCTATGCGGACTACATATGAAGCAAAATAAGTGAATCCACATTTGGAAATATATCCATATATGTCTGTATGTATTTCGTATTGAAATCTTTAAAAAAGACTTATATTTATGAATGGAGGAAGTAGCATTCAACAACAAAAGAATAAAAAGATTTTTAAAACTAGTAAACTGCTAACATGGACTCTTGTTGCTTGAAATCCTCACTTATGCCACAATATGATCCCATTTTATTTTCCAAACGAGATCTACAAAATTGATTGGGGAACTGTTGGGTCTGGCTAGGTCGAGGGGAATGCCCGGAAGCGATTTCCTATCAGAATTGGGAATTTCCTTCTCTGTCGTTCATCTACTACAGTACAAATCGATTGGCCACTAGCGGGCTGTAGTAACTATGAAACGTAGCCCAGTCCACCAGCGGACCAACCCAAATCTCTTTCTCCCTTAACCCTTCGTTGCAGTCACACAGAAACAGATAAACAGCGCCGCCGCTGGCGTTTTGTGTTCTGATGCCTGCCGAAGGAAAGATACGTACGTGGGGTTCGATACTCCGTTGCCGGCGACCCGGGGCGGCCGCCCCAGCTCGCCCCAATGGTGGGTCCGCCACTGCCCGCGGGGTTGGGTTCTCGTGTTGGCAATGATCGACGGGGCTGTTGTTGCTTCGGTGTGTTGGTGAAGCATCAACAATTTTGGATCCATCTAGTCTCATGACGACATGGTTAGTTAATTAGTGGCTTAATTAATCGGCCTAAGGCACGGCCACCATTGCCGCGTGCCGCAGACATGTGGCCACCATTTTGGATCCATCTTGTGCGTGTTGCAACGTCTCATGTCGTTTGCGTCATGGCATGCTAGCTGCATGCATGCGAGCGCGCGCGATTTTCAGATAGATGGATGGGTCAGTCGCTTAACCGTATGTATTTGACGAAGGACAGAAGGATCAACATCGCTGTTGCTTCTTAAAGGAAAAATAAAATGAGAAAAACAGGCAATGTATGCATAATGCAAGAAAGAAGCATGCGAGCCGGGAGAGGAAAACCAACTAACCCATCCAATTAATCATGCATGAGAGCCGAAAGCGATGACCTCTCGCTACAGTGCGTGAGGTGAGTTCTACGGCTAGTGCGTAGCACAGCTGCAATCTTCGTGGACGATCCCTCGACCACGCGCTGATGCGCACACGACACAAGGAGTCAAGGACAATCAATCAAAATGTGTACCGAAGGACGTCTGGACAAAGATCGATCTGGGATGATGATTGCATTCATTGCCGTCGATCTCTTCTCCATAAATCCTATGCGCTAGCCTCCAAAATCGACTCTTATTGCTTCAAGCACGCATGCATGCATGATAGGAGTACGTGCGTGCGTGGGTGCCAGGGTCGACCCGAACGTCATATTCTCTGCTGCCGACATGCCGCTACAGTAGTCATGAAACCTTGGAGTATATAAGATCAATCATTGGATAAGCACGTACGCACGTAGGTCCATACTGTTGTGCCTTTGCTGTGAAACGTGACGGGCGTGCCATGTGGCCATGTGGATGTGGACGACAGTGTTGCCGTGTACATGCATCTACTTCTACTACCAGCTAGTAGCTCAGAGTACTGTAGAAAGAGAAAAGTGCAGATTGATCATTGGAGCTTGGTTGCCACGTGTTGAGATGCTCGGAGAAGAAAAGGAGATGGAGAAGTTGTTGGCGAGCCCGACGTAGGTACGCATCACGCGGCTCATCGTGCGTCAATCGATCAATCTAGCATGTATGTATGGATTCATCAAACCGGCAGCTAAAGAATGATCCTCCCTTCCTCTTGACAAACGAACAAGATCAGACCAAGAAAACTCAAAGTAGGTAGGTAAAATAAGTCCCTATCACTATCACGCGTCTAATCACGTCCTACTTAGCTGCTACCAAAGTGTCCCCAACGAACTGAACACTGCGTTAAACACTAGCCGCATTCGATCCATTTCTGCCTCCTTGATTCCATCAGCGATAACATCAGCACACACCAATCGGCTCCAAGCGAATCATTGACCTGACCGTCGTCGACTAAACGCCGTTTGCGATTACCACAATTAATTAGGCCCGCACGACCGATCCCGAGGTTGATGCCTTGGTCTGCCTACCCGCGTCCTTTTCCTAGCTAATTTATCCCTCGATCGTTCTGGGTCATCAGGTCATGGCATGCGGCGGCCGGCCGGGCTCTCCGTACAGCGGCGCCGCGCCGGTCATCGCGAGATGGCCGCGCAGTACGGGCGCTTTCGGCGGCATGGCAGTGCCACGATGGTGACCGGAAATTACCGCCGCGCGCGCGCGTTGAATTTACTACCCGCTTTCACCTGCCAAAAGGGACGGTTGAATAGTAAACAACTGAAACTCTGAATGATTGCGGCCATCCGGCGTGCAGTTGAGCAATCCGGCAGGCTCTTCTTTGATCCTCGTTACATGATCTATGTATGTCTTAGCGCGATAATTAACATCGCTGTAACTGGGCTCTGTCTTGAGGCGATTAGGCCAAGAGATGAGATAGAATATGGAGTGAGTAGAGTGCTTCATTCATCGTCTCCTTTCGTTACCTGTCGGAAAAAGTCCGTCATGGGCCGCAAGATTCAAAGGAGATTACATACCTGTTCCCGCTCGCTGTGTACGTACGTAGTAAGTACTTAGGTTACCTAACCTTTGACTCCAATGCACTATATCTCTCATCAAGAATCAGCAAAGTCAGGATAATGCTCGCTGCTTTATCTTACTCCCAAGTCGCCACTTTGACAAAATGAAATGGGAGAGAAAACAGCTAAACAGAGAGAGCCAAAATCTAAAAATGACTGAATTCCAGTTCTTGACATAGACAAGAGGGCACACTGAATTAACATAGGGTACTGAAAATGACCAAATTCCGCCGCCGGATCGAAGTATTGGTCTGCCAAAGTCTTTGCAGTGTCTCGCGGCCAAATTCACCATTCTGACCCTTGTGCGAAAGGTTAGCACGATTTGACCCCGTTTGTAAAAAAGTTCAGACCTGACCATTTTTTCACCGTCGTAGACGTTGGTGGTAGGATATAACGAGCTACCGTCATGGTCAACGATAGACTTAAATATGTTTGACATATACTTCATGATGCCCTTTTCGTGTTTCAAATACTATCTTTCATATGAGCATCATTGAAATCTTAAGCCTATCTTAATGGCTATAAAGAAAGAACTTGTTGGGAGACAATCTAATAGTTATTTTTTTTTCCTGTTTTTGAGTGTGCACACAGGTATGTCACTATTATGATTGTGTTTTTGTGTTTTAATTAGTGTTTGCGCCAGTAAAGCCTTTGGAATGATTTGAATGATAGTTGATTTGGTTCTGTGAAAAAATAGAACCTTTTGCGTCCAGTAGAAGAAATGTTTAAATTCACTGGAACGTGCTTCTAATCTAAAAATTTTACACTTGATTGATATACAAATTACCTACATTGTCATTTTTTATAGAATTTTTAGAGTTCCATAAGTATGAGCATAATTTGGGTTTTTACAGACTGTTTTATTTTTAACAGATTCTGTTTTTGTTGCGTTGTTTGCTTGTTTTAATGAATCTATGGATCGTATCGGGGGGTATAAGTCATCGTAAAGTTAGAATACAGTAGCTATAATGCAATGATAAAATATGAAAGATTTTACAACATTAAGTAAGGTACAAATTTGCTTTGTTTTACTAACGAATCTCACAAAGATTTTGTTGAGTTTTGTGTGCTGAAGTTTTCAAGTTTTTGGTGAGATCATGATGGATGAAGGAATAAGAAGTGGCAAGCGCCTAAGTTTGGGATGCCTGAGGCACCCCAAGGTAATATTCAAAGATTCCCAAGCAACTAAGGTTGGGGTGCCCCAGAAGGCATCTCCTCTTTTTTCTACCAAACACCGGTAATTTTAAGCTATCCCTGTGCTACCTGTCGGGAGAACAACTAATTAACGAGCGCTCCTTCCTTGCAATGATCAGCGCCACTTGGCCCCCTCTGCCATTCGCCATGTGTCGCGCATTGGGCATTCCCTCCGGATTTTGTTTTTTTTATTTTTTTTGCACGCGTTTTCAGCTTTTTAAACGGGTTTTTTTCCGGGTTTTTTTCGATGTTTTTGTTTTTCACCGGTCTTTCCTAGCTTTTCGACCAAAAAAAATTCCACGCAAAAAAACGCTTTTTTCTTTTTTTTCCTTTCGCGAGAGTCACGGTTTTGCTTCCGTGAGAGCCACGGTTGTGCTTTCGCGAGAGTCACGGCCATGCCTCTCGGAAATGAAAAAAAAATGTGTTTTCTATTGTTTTTTTCATTTCGCGAGAGTCGCGGTTTTGCTTCTGCGAGAGGCACGGTTGTGCTTTTGCGAGAGTCACGGCCGTGCCTCTCCGAAACAGAAAAAAACGCGTTTTCTATTTTTTTTCTTTCGCGAGAGTCATGGTTTTGCTTTCGCGAGAGGCACGGTTGTGCTTTCGCGGGAGTCACGGCCGTGCCTCCTCGGAAACGGAAAAAAATGCATTTTCTATTTTTTTTCTTTCGCGAGAGTCACGGTTTTGCTTACACGAGAGATACGGTTGTGCTTTCACGATAGTTACGGCCGTGCCTCCTCGGAAACGAAAAAAAACGTTTTCTCTTTTCTTTTTCTTTCGCGAGAGTCACGGTTTTGCCTCTGCAAGAGGCACGGTTGTGATTTCGTCAGAGACACGAGTGTGCTTCTTTCGGTAAGGGAAAAAACCCGTGCTCCCGGTACGGTTTTTTCGGCCGGTTTTTTCGTGAATTTTTTTTCATCAAAACCTATCAACATGGCATCTAGTTTTGAAGATCCCGACGCGAGGAATCCAACGGTGAAAGGGTTCGAGATTTGGACGCATGGTTTAAGAAATAAAACATTTTGAATAGACAAATCTATGAAAAAAGAAAAAACTATCAAATTGCGACAAGTGGCGCATTGGAGTAATCTTCACAATGAGTACTCCTTAACTAGTGATTTTGACTAGCCAGACTTCAAGTGGATGTACACGCCTTAACTCCGGCAAAAGAATTTGGGCTTGGGTGGCCCATGACGCGACCACGTACTCACCCAATCTTTTTTAGCTCCTGCACGGCCACGTACTCATCCGATCTGGCTTAGCATGCCAATGCCTGTTTTTTAAAAAAAAAATGCCAATCCCTAAGGAGTAGTAAATGACATGCTAGATTATGAATGGATGGTCTTAGGTTTGAACCCTGCCAAACTCAAATTTTTGCTGTTCATTGTTTTTGCCAAATAAAAATGAAAAGAATAGTCTAATTAATGTTAGATATGGATTCTTGTCAAGAACATTTTCAAAATAGGGTTCCTACTTCTCGCCGGCTCCACCTCGTCTCCCGTGGCCGTAGGGCCATGAGGGCGTGGTGGATCCTGGCGAGGACCGGCGGGAGGGCTCCAATTTTATTAGTTTCTTTCAGTACCGTTAGGTTTTGTGTCCTACACAGGAAGCCGAGGCGGTGACGACTCTCTGAAGATGAAATAAAGGTCTCCCCGCCTAGCCCCATTCCGGAGGTGCGTTTAGCATCATTCGTGGACGTGAAGGTGTGTATATCTATCTTTGGTGGATTTGCTCGGTTTTCCTTGTTGTTCGTCTACTTTCGTGTGTCTTTGGATTGAATTCTTCTGATCTACGTTATTCTTCATCGGCGGCGGTTGCTATTTTGGTGCACTGGTCCTTGCTACCTCTTGAGCATGCGTTGGTTTTCCCTTGAAGAGGAAAGGGTGATGCAGCAAAGTATCGTAAGTATTTTTCTCAGTTTTTGAGAACCAAGGTATCAATCGAGTAGGAGGCTACACTCAAGTCCCTCGTACCTGCACAAACAAATAAGAACCTTGCAACCAACGCGATAAAGGGGTTGTCAATCCCTTCACAGTCACTTGCAAAAGTGAGATCTGATAGAGATAATAAGATAAATATTTTTGGTATTTTTATGATATAGATTGGAAAGTAAAGATTGCAAAATAAAATAGATCAGAACTTATATGATGGAAAATAGACCCGGGGCCAATAGATTTCACTAGTGGCTTCTCTCAAGATAGCATAAGTATTACGGTGGATGAACAAATTACTGTCGAGCAATTGATAGAGAAGTGCATAGTTATGAGAATATCTAGGAATGATCATGTATATAGGCATCACATACGCGACAAGTAGATCGAAACAATTATACATCTACTAGTATTACTTCACACATGGACCGCTATCCAGCATGCATCTAGAGTATTAAGTTCATAAGAACAGAGTAACGCATTAGGCAAGATGACAAGATGTAGAGGGATAAACTCAAGCAATATGATATAAACCCCATCTTTTTATCCTCGATGGCAACAATACAATATGTGCCTTGCTGCCCCTACTGTCACTGGAAAAGGACACCGCAAGATTGAACCCAAAGCTAAGCACTTCTCTTATTGCAAAAAATATCAATCTAGTAGGCCAAACCAAACCGATAATTCGAAGAGACTTGCAAAGATAACAAATCATACATAAAATAATTCAGAGATTCAAATATTTTTCATAGATAATCTTGATCATAAACCCACAATTCACCGGATCTCGACAAACACACCGCAAAAAGAATTACATCGAATAGATCTCCGAGAAGATCGAAGAGAACTTTTTATTGAGATCCAAAGAGAGAGAACAAGCCATCTAACTAATAACTATGGACCTGAAGGTCTGTGGCAAACTACTCATACTTCATCGGAGAGGCTATGATGTTGATGTAGAAGCCCTCTGTGATCGATTCCCCCTCCGGCGGAGCGCCGAAAAAGGCCCCAAGATGGGATCTCACAGGTACATAAGGTTGCGGCGGTGGAAATAGGGTTTCGTGGTGCTCCAGGATGTTTTCAGGGTATATGAGTATATATAGGCGAAGGAAGTCGGTCAGGGGAGCCACGAGGGGCCCACGAGGGTGGGGGCGTGCCTACCCCCAGGGCGCGCCTCCCTGCCTCGTGGCCGCCTCGTTTCTTTCTTGACGTCCACTCTAAGTCTCCTGGATTGCATTTGTTTCAAAAATAACTCTCCTGAAGGTTTCATTCCGTTTGGACTCCGTTTAGTATTCCTTTTATGCGAAACACTGAAATAGGCAAAAAACAACAATTTGGACTGGGCCTTCGGTTAATAGATTAGTCCCAAAAATAATATAAAAGTGTATAATAAAGCCCATTAAACATCCAAAACAGATAATATAATAGCATGGAACAATAAAAAATTATAGATACGTTGGAGACGTATCAGTCCTATGGTGCCTTAGCACGACGACTTCCGACTGTTGCTACGTCTTGAGCTTGCGTTGGTTTTCCTCGAAGAGGAGAGGGTGATACAGCAAAGTGTAGCGTAAGTATTTCCCTCGGTTTTGAGAACCAAGGTATCAATACAGTAGGAGGCTCCTTAAAAGTCCCACGCACCTACACAAACAAACTGAGAACTCACAACCAACGCAATAAAGGGGTTGTCAATCCCTTCACGGCCACTTGCGAAAGTGAGATCTAATAAAGATAGTATGATAAGATAAATATATTTTTGGTATTTTTGATATAGATGCAAAAAGTAAAGATGCAAATAAAAGTAGATGGAAAGCAAATATGATAAGAGATAGACCTGGGGGCCATAGGTTTCACTAGAGGCTTCTCTCGGAATAGCATAAGTATTATGGTGGGTGAACAAATTACTATCGAGCAATTGATAGAAAAGCGCATAGTTATGAGATTATCTAGGCATGATCATGTATATAGTCATCACGTCCATAACAAGTAGACCGACTCCAGCCTGCATCTACTATTATTACTCCACATATCGACCGCTATCCAGCATGCATCTAGTGTATTAAGTTCATAAGAACAGAGCAACGCATTAAGCAAGATGACATGATGTAGAGGGATAAACACATGCAATATGATATAAACCCCATCTTGTTATCCTTGATGGCAACAATACAACACGTGTCTTTCAACCCTTTCTGTCACTGGGTAAGAACACTGCAAGATGAACCCAAAGCTAAGCACTTCTCCCATGGCAAGAAAGATCAATCTAGTAGGCCAAACCAAACTGATAATTCGAAGAGACTTGCAAAGATAACTCAATCATACATAAAATAATTCAGAGAAAATTCAAATATTATTCATAGATAAACTTGATCATAAACCCACAATTCATCGGATCTCGACAAACACACCGAAAAAATAGATTACACCAAATAGATCTCCACAAGAGAGGGGGAGAAGATTGTATTGAGATCCAAAAAGAGAGAAGAAGCCATCTAGTTAATAACTATGGACCCGTAGGTCTGTGGTAAACTACTCACAACTCATCAGAGGGGCAAGGATGTTGATGTAGAGGCCCTCCATGGTTGCTTCCCTCCCAGAGAGTGCCTAGGGCTCCAAGATGGGATCTCATGGATACTGATGGTTACGGCGGTGGAAATTGTGTTTCGTGGTGCTCCTGGATGTTTTCGGGGTACGTAGACATATATAGGAGGAAGAAGTACGTCGGTGGATCGCCGAGGGCCCACGAGACAGGGGCGCGCCTGTGGGGCACGCCCTCCTATCTCGTGGGGCCCTTGAGCTTTCTTGACTTGCACTCCGTGCTCTCCGGATCAGATTTGTTCCAAAATAACGCTCCCGAAGGTTTCATTCCGTTTGGACTCCGTTTGATATTCCTTTTCTTCGAAATACTGAAATAGGCAAAAAAAAACAACAATATGGGCTGGGCCTCCGGTTAGTAGGTTAGTCCCAAAAATGATATAGAAGTGTAAAATAAAGCCCATAAACATCCAAAAGAGGTAATATAATAGCATGGAACAATCAAAAATTATAGATACGTTGGAGACGTATCAAGCATCCCCAAGCTTAATTCCTGCTCGTCCTCGAGTAGTTAAATGATAAAAAAGAAATTTTTGATGTGGAATGCTACCTAGCATAATTCATAATGTAATTTTCTTTATTATGGCATGAATGTTCAGATCCAAATGAATACAAAATAAAAGTTCATATTGACATAAGAAATAGTAATACTTCAAGCATACTAATCAAAGTAATCATGTCTTCTCAAAATAACATGGCTAAAGAAAGTTATCCCTACAAAATCATATAGTCTGGCTATTCTCTATCTTCAACACACAAAGTATTTAATCATGCACAACCCCGATGACAAGCCAAGCAATTGTTTCATACTTTAGTAATCTCAAACTTTTTCAACTTTCACGCAATACATGAGCGTGAGCCATGGACATAGCACTATATGTGGAATAGAATGGTGGTTGTGGAGAAGACAAAAAGGAGAAGATAGTCTCACATCAACTAGGCGTATCAACGGGCTATGGAGATGCCCATTAATAGATATCAATGTGTGTGAGTAGGGATTGCCATGCAACGGATGCACTAGAGCTATAAATATATGAAAGCTCAACAAAAGAAACTAAGTGGGGTGCATCCAACTTGCTTGCTCACGAAGACCTAGGGCACTTTTGAGGAAGCCCATCATTGGAATATACAAGCCAAGTTCTATAATGAAGAAGTCCCACTTAGTATATGAAAGTGACAACATATGAGACTCTCTATCATGAAGATCATTTTGCTATTTTGAAGCACAAGTGTGGAAAAAGAGATAGTAGCATTGTCCCTTCTCTCTTTTTCACTCATTTTTTTCTTTTCTCTTCTTTTTATTTCCCCTTTTTCTTTTTTTTTCTTTGGCCTTTTTTTTGGCCTTTCTCCCCCATTTTTCTTTTCTCTTTTTTTCTTTTTGTAAAGTCCGAAGTCTCATCCCGACTTGTGGGGGAATCATAGTCTTCATCATCCTTTCCTCACTAGGACAATGCTCTAATAATGAAGATCATCACACTTTTATGGATTTACAACTCAAAGCTAAAACAAGATATGACTCTATATGAATGCCTCCGGCAGTGTACCAGGATATACAATGAATCAAGAGCGACATGATGAAAATTATGAGGGTGACCTTGCCACAAATACAATGTCAACTACATGATCATGCAAAAAGCAATATGACAAAAGTAATGCGTGTCATATGAACGGAACGGTGGAAAGTTGCATGGCAATATATCTTGGAATGGCTATGGAAATGCCATAATAGGTAGTTATGGTGGCTGTTTTGAGGAAGGTAAATGGTGGGTGTATGGTACCGACGAAAGTTGCGGGGTACAAGAGAGGATAGCAATGGTGGAAGGGTGAAACAGTGCCTATAATCCATGGACTCAACATTAATCAAAAGAACTCATATACTTGTTGCAAAAATTTAGAAGTCATCAAAAACCAAAGTACTACGCGCATGCTCCTAGGGGGACAGATTGGTAGGAAAAGACCATCGCTCGTCCCCGACCGCCACTCATAAGGAAGACAATCAATAAATAAAATTGTGCTCCAACTTCATCACAAAGCGGTTCACCATACGTGCATGCTACGGGAATCACAAGCTTCAACACAAGCATTCTTTAAATTCATAATCACCCAATGAAAGGATCGATATGGTTGACTAGAGGGGGGGGGGGGTGAATAGGCAACTAACAATTTTTAAGCTTTTCTTTACCAAATTAAACTTTGCAACAAATAGGTTGTCTAGATATGCAACTAAGTGAGCAACCTATATGATGCAAAAACAACTAGCACGCAAGCAAGCGAGAGATGTAACAATAAGTAAGCTTGCGTAAGTAAAGGCATGAAATAACCAAGAGTGGAGACGGTGAAGACGAGGATGTGTTACCGGAGTTCCTTCCTTTTGAGGGAAGTACGCTCCGTTAGAGCGGTGTGGAGGCACAATGCTCCCAAGAAGCCACTAGGGCCACTCAGATTCTCCTCACGCCTCACACGATGCGAGATGCCGTGATTCCACTATTGGTGCCCTTGAAGGCGGCGATCAACCTTTACAAGCAAGGTTGGGGCAATCTCCACAACAATCGGAGGCTCCCAACAACACCACCACCACGAAGCTTCACCACAATGGAGTATGGCTTCGAGGTGACTCAACTGCCTAGGGTGCTCAACACCCAAGAGTAACAAGATCCGCAAGGGATAAGTGGGGGGAATCAAATATCCTTTGGTGGAAGTGTAGATCGGGCTCTTGTCACCCAATCCCGAGCAAATCAACAAGTTTGATTGGCTAGGGAGAGAGATCGAGCGAAAATGGAGCTTGGAGCAACAATGGAGCTTAGAGGTGGAAGAGGTAGTCAACTAGAGGTAGAAGACATACCTTATATAGTCGGGGAAAAGATCCAACCGTTATCCACTAGTTCTGCCCGCGACTCACGGTACTACCGCTCCAAGGGAGCGGTACTACCGCGACGGCGCGTGGTACTACCATGGGTGATCCCGGTACTACCGTGGCAGCTGCACAGGCCGGAACAAGCCTGAGCTAGAAGCGGTACTACCGCTGGCGCGGTACTACCGCTCCCGCAGTACTACCGCAAGCGTGAGGGTCACGGCACGAAGGGCGCGACGAAATAAATTTCATCCGCGCCTACTTCCGCAGTAAACTAGGGTGGTGCAAAACCCGACGCGGTACTACCGCCGCAAGGCGCGGTATTACCATGGTAGGCACGGATGTAAACATTACATCCGCGCCTACTACCGCGACGCAGCGGTATTAGGCGAAGGGCCACGGTACTACAACTCCAAAGGAGCGGTACTACCGTGGCCCCCATGGGTACTACCGCTACAGGACGAGCGGTACTATCAGGTGCCGCGGATGTAAAAATTACATCCGCCTTACTATCAAGACCGAGCGGCACTAGGCAGAGTTGGCGGTATTATCAAGATCGCAGGCGCGGTATTATCATGAGGGCGCGATGTAAAAATTACATCCGCCTTACTACCAAGACCGAGCGGCACTAGGCCAAGGTATCGCGGTACTACCGCGCCAGAGGGCGGTACTACCATGACTGTCATGCGGTACTATCAGCGTGTACTTGCGGTACTACCGCAAGTACAGCATAAGTCGCCGATTTTCGCACAACAATGACAACGATGGGTAGCTCCAAAGTGCAAGGAAAGGAGGGGCAAGTGTACGTGTGATTCCGCCCTACCTTTCCGACGCGAACCCCCTCTTAATAGTACGGCTCTCCTACGACTCAACTCCACCAAAGAGAAACGTAGAATAACGCCGGCTTCACTAGTCTTCGAGGGCACCAATCGCCTTGTGCCTAATGAAGAAGTATCTGTGGGACTCAAGGCACACGATTAGTCCGCACGAGTATTGTCATCAATCACCAAAACACTTAGGGATAAATATGCCCTTACAATCTCCCCCTTTTTGGTGTATTGATGACAACACGGGATTTGCACATAGATAAGATAAGTTTAAAGCAGTGGCAAAACCCCACTCCTCTAAAATATAGACGGGGCTCCCCCTAGATGTGTGCACTATATATGAATGCTTTGGACTGCATGGCACGCAAACTAGGGTCAACACTCCCCCTATATTTTAGAGACCAAGACATGATAATAAGCCTAGCATAGCATGAAAGTAGCACAATATAACACAAGCTAGCTAGGATAGATAGAGTGCATATGTCTTACACCATATGAGATAAGATAACCAAGGTTCAAACGATAAAAGCAGCAAAGGGTTCAACTGCAAACACACAAACTCATAAATCTAAATCCCTACACTCTCTCCCCTTTGGCATCGAGACGCCAAAAGGCGAGAGGACACCTAAACACACAAGGGGTGGCTCAAGCCGAGAAACTGTCCCACTCTCTTCGCCGACTCCTCCGCACTGAATAGACTCCTCGGCCTCCTCCTCGTCAATCAGTCCACTTGAATCCTTGCTTCTCCATCCACTCGGTCTCGTGGAGTGATGCGCCTCGAGATCCGCCAGACACATCCTCGCCATAGAGCTGCAAGATCTTGTTGTGCAGGTGACGACTCTCCTTGACTCCACGTGAGCCCAGATCGTCCCTTGGCTTGCATGCGAAAAGAGACTTCATCTTATCCTTCACCTCTTGGCCCAAGATGGCCTAGAGTCACTCTGAGTAGGCCTAGCGAACGGCCCCAAAGAACATCCTCGGCTTCAAATCATCCTCATCAACAAAGAGCAGCCCTAGCAGCAGACGCCAAAGACGAGTAGCGGTGTTGGCCCAGCTGGGTTTGACCTCGGACAAATGGGCTCATGGCGAATCCAATCTGGAGCCAGAACTCCTCCCGGGTACATCTTCTCCCAAGTCTTCAAATCAGCGTAAATGTAGGGTCCATAATAGGCACCTTGCGGTTGAACACAGCAAACCGAAGCTCACACCACATGATGTGAGAGATATCAAGTGGCTGAGTCTGAGACGAGCGAGCCTCCTCGCACAGAAGCATCATGTCCACCATGTAGGCATGAACCTTGTCTTTGTCACCGATGCGTGGGAACAGAGAGTTGCAAAAAATGCGGTACATGATATCCAGAAACGGGTTGAGAACCAAGATTATCTTGCCAGTGGCGAGCTTCTTCTCAACCATGAACGGAGTGAGCTTTTCCTTGTCGCCAGAGTCAAGATTGCCGTGAGGGCTAACACCAACAGAGTGTCAAGTCCATCATCAAGAACTCAAGCAAATCCATGAACTCCTTCGGGTAGCAAACAGTGGGCGGCCATTGGTCATCCACGCCATCCTCCTCTCATCATTGGTGTGAAAGTACACTGAGGCAAAGAACTGACAGATGATCTCAGGGTCATAGTCCATGTGGAACGAGATCACATGCTCAATTCCAAACTGCTCCACCAAGTCCAGAGCCTCCCCAAAGTAGTCACAAAACTTGTCCTTCCTCATGTGGTGCATCTCAATCCACTTCACCTCCACATAGGTATTCTGCTTGTTCTTGAAGACATCCAAGTAAATCTGGGTTTGAGTCTTGTTCCAGAACAGTTCACACCCTCTGATAGTGGAACGTGGGGTCGCGTATGGGTGAAGCTGCCCGAGACGGACATACTCTTGAGCGCCTATCTCATCCATGCCTCAAGGGCTCCTTGTGCTTGTCAAGGTGGACTTGACATTGCGCTTTGATGCGATGATCCTCGAACTTCTCCGGGTTGCGCAGACGCTTGGAACCAGTGTCACGAACGGGATTGGCCCGGCGAGAGCCACCACCTAAAACACACACGCAAAGCACCAAACAAGTCGAAAAGGATCAATGCAAAGGCTAAAAGACAGCATAGGAAACCCATAGAAGATAAACGAGAAAGTTGGCATGCGATAGATGTGGGCCACGGTAGAACTGCCATGGGGTGCGATACTAAAGTCTTAATACAGCTCCAGACGCGGTAGTACCGTGAGGGGTCACGGTAGTACCGTGGCTGGGGCAGTAGTAAGGTGTTAGTACCGCACGGCGCGCGGTAGTACCACGTCATAGGGGCGGTAGTACCGTGGGAGCGGTAGTACCGCGCCCTACGGGCGGTAGTACCGCGTCGCGTCGGATCAAGCAGGATTTGAATCTGAAAAAGACCCGCGAAGCCATGGCGGTGCTACGGTAACCAGATCTAGTGCAAGACAACAGTACAAGTATAGATCCTATGCAATACTACACTCCTTCATCCTACTCTTGCAGAGATCTAGCCTATAAATCTCAAGAACATACAAGCCTCCCCCAAAACCTAGAAGAACCAAATACAATCAAAACGGAGAAGGATTTGGGGAAAAACCTTGGTCCATAGCAAGAGCACATGGTGGGGAACGATCCCACTGGACGGAATCACGGGAGGGTAGCCGGTGGGGGAGATCCGGCGACCAACGCCGGCTCCGTTCGTGGGCTTGAGAGAGGAACGGGCGATGTGGAGAGAAGGGGACGAATGGGTATGGGGGAGTTAGAACTCCCCCTGCCCGACCTTATCCCCACGCGCCCGAACCGGCGCGGTAGTACCGCGGGTCATCGCGGTAGTACCACCCGGGCGGAAGTACCGCGCCGTGGCGGTAGTACTGCTCCCTTAGGCGGCAGTAAAAAATTACTGCCGCTTGGGTGCGGTAGTACCGTGCTCCCATCAGCGGTAGTACCGTGATTGGCCGCGGTAGTACCGTTGCCGACCGCGGTAGTACCATGAGCTAACGCCACCAAGGGTTTCAAACAAGAGAGGAAACATGCCTATGCACCGGAAAAACAAATACAACCCAAAGCAGCACAAACGCAAAGAAACAACAGAAAAAAAAAACTTAAGTGACAAGGTCTCTCGAGGAGAGAGAGGGCGGTGGCCGAAGCCACCTATGTTTGAGTTGGATGGTATGGCACCGCGAAGAATTATCCTTGGGCCCATGACCAAAACTCGTCTTTGAAGCACAAGTACCATCAAAAATGGCTAATGTGAAAGAGGTGATCTATTTATGCATAATGGGGGGAGGGAGAGTTCATTGAGAGAACAACACTCCCCCTAAGTCCATGCCTACATCTAAACTAGACAACAAATTGAGTGTGGTGGGGGGTGCATGGATTCAAGTCACATTGCTCAAATCAATGATATTTAGCTCATGCCTTAACTCGCGAAATCTTGCTTCATCCAATGGCTTCGTGAAAATATCTGCAAGGTTATCATGAGTGTTGACATACTTGAGCTCGATCTCCCCTTGCCTAATGTGATCCCGAATGAGGTGATACCGAATCTCAATGTGCTTCGTCTTGAAGTGTTGCACCGGGTTGAGTGAAATCTTGATGGCACTTTCATTATCACACCAAAGAGGCACTTTGTCACAAGTGACACCGTACTCCTTTAAAGTTTGCCTCATCCATAGAAGTTGAGCACAACAACTACCGCCGCCACATACTCCGCTTCGTGGACGAGAGAGACACACAACTTTGCTTCTTGGAAGACCAACTTACCAAAGAGCAGCCAAGAAATTGGCACCCTCCGGAAGTGGACTTCCTATCCATTTTGTCTCCCGCCCAATCGGAATCCGTGAAACCTTCAAGCTTGAAGTTTGCTCCTCTTGGGTACCATAAGCCAAAGTTTGGGGTATGAGCCAAATATCGAAAGATTCGCTTGACCGCCACAAAGTGACTTTCCTTTGGTGCGGCTTGAAAACGTGCACACTGTTGGGGAACGTAGTAATTTCAAAAATTTTCCTACGCACACGCAAGATCATGGTGATGCATAGCAACGAGAGGGGAGAGTGTTGTCTACGTACCCTCGAGACCCGGCGAAGCGATCACAACGTAGAGGAAGTAGTCGACGCTCTCCTCGCGATCCGACCAATCCCGCGCCACACTCCGCGCCCGAAGTTCTTGACACACGACAGCTCGATGACGCCCCTCGATCTCGATCCAGCCGAGTGTCGAGGGAGAGTTCCACAAGACGACGGCGTGGTGGACGATCTTGATGTTTCACCGGCGCAGGGCTTCGCCAAAGCTTCATGACGGTATGACCGAGGTGGAATATGGTGGAGGGGCACCGCACACGGCTAAGGAACGATCCAAAGATCAAACTTGTGTGTTCTAGGGTGCCCCCTGCCCCGTATATAAAGGAGGGAGGGGGAGGCCGGCCGCCTAGCTAGGCGGCTGAGGAGTCCTACTCCTACCGGAGTAGGACTCCCCCTTTCCTAGTTGGATTAGGTTTGGGGGAGGGGAAGAGGAGAGGGCGCCGCCTCCTTGTCCTATTCGGACTGGGGAGAGGGCGCGCCACCTCCTGGCCGGCCCCTCCTCTTCTCCCTCGAGGCCCACCGAGGCCCATTTACCCCTGGGGGTTCCGTAACCTCCCTGTACTCGGTAGAATTCCTGCTTTCGCCGAACCATTCCAACTCCAAACATAGGCTTCCAATATATCAATCTTTATGTCTCGACCATTTCGAGACTCCTCGTCATGTCCGTGATCACATCCGGACTCAACTTCTTCGTACATCAAAATACATAAACTCATAATAACCGCCATCGAAACCTTAAGCGTGCGGACCCTACGGTTCGAGAACAATGTAGACATGACCTAGAACTATTCACGGTCAATAACCAACAGCGGACCTGGATGCCCATATTGGTTCCTACATATTCTACGAAGATCTTTATCGGTCGACCACACAACAACATACGCTTCTTCCCTTTGTCATCGGTATGTTACTTGCCCGAGATTCGATCGTCGGTATCCAATACCTAGTTCAATCTCGCTACCGCAAGTCTCTTTACTCGTTCCGTAATACATCATCTCACAACTAACTCATTAGTTGTAGTGCTTGCAAGGCTTCAGTGATGTGCATTACCGAGAGGGCCCAGAGATACCTCTCCGACAATCGGAGTGACAAAACCTAATCTCAAATACGCCAACCCAACATCCGCCTTTGGAGACACCTGTAGTACTCCTTTATAATCACCCAGCTACGCTAGTGACGCTTGGTAGCACCCAAAGTGTTCCTCCGTAAACGGAGTTGCATAATCTCATAGTTACGTGAACATGTATAAGTCATGGATAAAAGCAGAGCAACATACTAAACGATCGTGTGCTAAGCTAATGGAATGGGTCATGTCAATCAGATCATTCTACTAATGATGTGACCTTGTTAATCAAATAACAACTCTTTGTTCATGGTCCGAAACATGACCATCTTTGATTAACAAGCTAGTCTAGTAGAGGCATACTAGTGACATCTTGTTTTGTCTATGCATTCACACATGTATCATGTTTCCGTTAATACAATTCTAGCATGAATGATAAACATTTATCATGAAATAAGGAAATAAATAATAACTTTATTATTGCCTCTAGGGCATATTTCCTTCAGCCTCCCACTTGCACTAGAGTCAATAATCTAGATTACATAGTAATGATTCTAACACCCGTGGAGTCTTGGTGTTGATCATGTTTTGCTCGTGGAAGAGGCTTAGTCAACGGTCCGCAACATTCAGATCCGTATGTATCTTGCAAATCTCTATGTCTCCCACCGACTAAGTCCCGATGGAATTGAAGCGCCTCTTGATGTGCTTGGTCCTCTTGTGAAATCTGGATTCCTTCGCTAAGGCAATTGCTCCAAGATTGTCACGTAAGATTTTCATTGGACCCGATGCACTAGGTATGACACCTAGATCGGATATGAACTCCTTCATCCGCACTCCTTCATTAGCTGCTTCGAAGCTGCTATGTATTCCGCTTCACATGTAGACCCCGCCACGACGCTTTGTTTAGAACTGCACCAACCGACAGCTCCTCCGCTTAGTGTAAATACGATCCGTCTGCGATTTAGAATCGTCTCGGATCGTGTCAAAGCTTGCATCAACGTAACTGCCACGATGAGCTCTTTGTCACCTCCATATACGAGAAACATATCCTTAGTCCTTTTCGTATTTCAGATGTTCTTGACCGCTGTCCATGATCCACTCTGGATTACTTTGGTACCTCCTGCTAAACTTATAGCAAGGCACACATCGTCTCAGTACACAAGATTGCATACATGATAGAGCCTATGGCTGAAGCATAGGGAACATCTTTCATTTTCTCTCTATCTTCTGCAGTGGTCGGGCATTGAGTCTTACTCAACTTCACACCTTGCAACACAGTGCAAGAACCCTTTCTTTGCTTGATCCATTTTGAACTTTTTCAAAATCTTGTCAAGGTATGTGCTTTGTGAAAGTCCAATTAAGCGCCTTGATCTATCTCTATAGATCTTAATGCCCAATATGTAAGCAGCTTCACCGAGGTCTTTCATTGAAAAACTCTTATTCAAGTATCCCTTTATGCTATCCAGAATTCTATATCATTTCCGATCAGCAATATGTCATCTACATATAATATCGAAATGCTACAGAGCTCCCACTCACTTTCTTGTAAATACAAAGCTTCTCCAAAAGTTCAGATAAACCCAAATGCTTTGATCACACTATCAAAGCATTTATTCCAACTCCGAGATGCTTGCACCAGTCCATAAATGGATCGCCGGAGCTTGCACACTTTGTTAGCTCCTTTGGATCGATAAAACCTTCGGTTGCATCATATACAACTCTTCTTCCGTAAATCCATTCAGAATGCGCTTTACATCCATTTGCCAAATTTCATAATCATAAAATGCGGCAATTGCTAACATGATTCGGACGGACTTAAGCATCGCTACGGGTGAGAAGGTCTCATCGTAGTCAATCCCTTGAACTTGCCGAAACCTTTGCGCATAAGTCGAGCTTTATAGACGAGAATATTACCGTCGCCGTCGCCTTCTTCTTGAAGATCCACTTGTTTTCTATTGCTTGCCTACCCTCGGCAATTCAACCAAAGTCCACACTTTGTTTTCATACATGGATCCCATCTCGATTTCATGGCCTCAAGCCATTTTATGGAATCTGGGCTCACCATCGCTTCTTCATAGTTCGTAGGTTCATCATGATCTAGTAGCATGATTTCCGAACAGGATTACCGTACCACTCAGTGCGGATCTTACTCGTTGATCTACGAGGTTCTCAGAGCAACTTGATCTGAAGTTTCATGATCAACATCATCAACTTCCTCACTACTTGGTGTAGGTGTCTCGTAAACCGGTTTCTGCGATTTAACTACTTTCAAGTAAGGGAGAAGGTACAATTACCTCATCAAGTTCTACTTTCCTCCCACTCACTTCTTTCGAGAGAAACTCCTTCTCTAGAAAGGATCCATTCTTAGCAACAAATGTCTTGCCTTCGGATGGATAGAAGGTGTACCCAACTGTCTCCTTTGGGTATCCTATGAAGACACATTCGATTTGGGTTCGAGCTTATCAGTTGAAGCTTTTTCACATAAGCATCGCATCCCCAAACTTTAAGAAACGACAACTTTGGTTTCTTGCCAAACCATAGTTCATAAGGTGTCGCCTCAACGGATTTCGACGGTGTTCTATTCAGGTGAATGCAGCCGCCTCTAGAGCATAACCCCAAAATGATAGCGGTAAATCTGAAGAGACATCATAGATCGCACCATATCTAGTAAAGTACGATTCGACGCTCGGACACACCATTACGCTGTGGTGTTCCGGTGGCGTGAGTTGCTAAACTATTCCGCATTGTTTCAAATGTAGACCAAACTCAGAACTCAAATATTCACCTCCACGATCGATCGTAGAAACTTAATTTTCTTGTTACGATGATTTTCAACTTCACTCAAATTCTTTGAACTTTTCAAACGTTTCAGACTTATGTTTCATTAAGTAGATATACCCATATCTGCTTAAGTCATCTGTGAAGGTGAGAAAATAACGATATCCGCCACGAGCCTCAACATTTATTGGACCACATACATCTCATGTATGATTTCCAACAAATCTGTTGCTCTCTCCATAGTACCGAGAACGGTGTTCTAGTCATCTTGCCCATGAGGCACGGTTCGCAAGTGCCAAGTGATTCATAATCAAGTGACTCCAAAAGTCCATCAAGATGGAGTTTCTTCATGCGCTTTACACCGATATGACCTAAACGGCAAGTGCCACAAATAAGTTGCACTATCATTATCAACTCTGCATCTTTTGGCTTCAACATTATGAATATGTGTATCACTACTATCGAGATTCATCAAAATAGACCACTCCTCAAGGGTGCATGACCATAAAAGATATTACTCATATAAATAGAACAACCATTATTCTCTCGATTTAAATGAATAACCGCCTCGCATCAAACAAGATCCAGATATAATGTTCATGCTCAACGCAGCACCAAATAACAATTATTTAGGTCTAAAACTAATCCCAAGGTAGATGTAGAGGTAGCGTGTCGACCGCGATCACATCGACTTTGGAACCATTTCCCACGCCAAGATCGTCACCTCGTCCTTTGCCGAGTTCGCTAATCCGTAGTCCCTGCTTCGAGTTGCAAATATTAGCAATGTAACCAAGATCAAATACCTGTGTACTATCATGAGCTCTAGTAAGGTACACATCAATAACATGTATATCACATATACCTTTGTTCACCTTGCCATCCTTCTTATCCGCCAAATACTTGGGGCAGTTCCGCTTCCAAAGGACTACCGCTTGCGGAGAAACACTCGGCTTTCAGGTTTAGGGCCAGACTTGGGTTTTTCTCCCGAGCAAAGAACTTGCTTGCTGTTCTTCTTGAAGTTCCCTTCTTCTTCCCTTTACCTTTCTTCTTGAAACTAGTGGTCTTATTGACCATCAACACTTGATGCTCCTTCTGATTTCTACCTCCGCAGCCTTTAGCATTGCGAAGAGCTCGGTATAGTCTTTACTAACCCTTGCATATTATAGTTCATCACGAAGCCTTTGTAGCTTGGTGGCGTGATTGAAGAATTACATCAATGACACAATCATCCGGAAGATTAACTCCCAATTGTGTCAAGTGATTGTAGTACCTGACATTCTCGAGTATATGCTCACTAACGTAACTATTCTCCTCCATCTTGCAGCTATAGAACTTATTGGAGACTTCATATCTCTCAATCCGCATTCTGTTGAATATTAACTTCAACTCTGGAACATCTCATATGCTCCATGACGCTCAAAACGTCGTTGAAGTCCCGGTTCTAAGCCGTAAAGCATGGCACATCGAACTATAGAGTAGTCATCAGCTTTGCTCGCCAGACGCTCATAACATCTGCAGCTTGCATTAGCAAGAGTCTGGCACCTAGCGGTGCATCCAGACGTAACTCTTCTCAGGCAGCAATGAGGATGATCCTCGTTACGGACCCATCCGTAATTGCTACCATCATCTTTCAACTTTGCTTTCTCAAGGAACGCATTAAAATTCAACGGAACAACAAAGACGAGCCATCTATCTACAATCAAACATAAACAAGCAAGATACTATCGGTACTAAGTTCATGATAAATTTAAGTTCGCTTAATCATATTACTAAAGAACTCCCACTTAGAAAAACATCTCTAGTCATCTAAGTGATCACGTGATCCAAATCAACTAAACCATAACCGATCATCACGTGAAATGGAGTAGTTTTCAATGGTGAACATCTTATGTTGATCATATCTACTATATGATTCACGCCGACCTTTCGGTCTCCGTGTTCCGAGGCCATATCTCGCATATGCTAGGCTCGTCAAGTATAACCCGAGTATTCTCGTGTGCAAAACTGGCTTGCACCCGCTGTAGATGGACGAGAGCTTATCACACCCGATCATCACGCGGTGTCCGGGCACGATTTAACTTTGGCAACGGTGCATACTCGGGAGAACACTTCTTGATAATTTAGTGAGAGATCATCTTATAATGCTACCGTCAATCAAAGCAAGATAAGATGCATAAAAGGATAAACATCACATGCAAATCAATATAAGTGATATGATATGGTCATCATCATCTTGTGCTTCATGATCTCCATCTTGTAGCACCACCATGATCACCATCGCCACCGGCGCGACACCTTGATCTCCATCGTAGCATCGTTGTCGCCTCGCCAAACTTATGCTTCTACGACTATCGCTACCGCTTAGTGATAAAGTAAAGCATTACAGGGCGATTGCATTGCATACAATAAAGCGACAACCATATGGCTCCTGCCAGTTGCCGATAACTTCGGTTACAAAACATGATCATCTCATACAATAAAATATAGCATCACGCCTTGACCATATCATATCACAACATGCCCCGCAAAAACAAGTTAGACGTCCTCTACTTTGTTGTTGCAAATTTTACGTGGCTGCTACGGGCTTAAGCAAGAACCAGTCTCACCCACGCATCAAAACCACAACGATACTTCGTCAAATAGACTCCGCTTTAACCTTCTCAAGGACCGGCGTAGCCACACTCGGTTCAACTAAAGTGAGAGAGACAGCACCCACCAATACCTTTAAGCAACGAGTGCTCGTGAAGCGGTCAAACCAGTCTCGCGTAAGCGCACGCTGTAATGTCGGTCCGGGCCGCTTCATCTCACAATACCGCTGAACCAAAGTATGACATGCTGGTAGGTAGTATGACTTGTATCGCCCACAACTCACTTGTGTTCTACTCGTGCAAAACATCAAACCATAGAAAAAACCTAGGCTCGGATGCCACTGTTGGGGAACGAGTAATTTCAAAAATTTCCTACGCACACGCAAGATCATGGTGATGCATAGCAACGAGAGGGAGAGTGTTGTCTACGCACCCTCGAGACCCGAGCGAAGCGATCACAACGTAGAGGAAGTAGTCGACGCTCTCCTCGCGATCCGACCGATCCCGCGCCACATTCGGCGCCCCGAGTTCTTGACACACGACAGCTCGATGACGTCCCTCGACTCGATCCAGCCGAGTGTCGAGGGAGAGTTCCACAAGACGACGGCGCAGGACGATCTTGATGTTTCACTGCACAGGCAGGTTTCGCTAAAGCTTCGCGACGGTATGACCGAGGTGGAATATGGTGGAGGGGGCACCGACACGGCTAAGGAACGATCCAAAGATCAAACTTGTGTGTTCTAGGGTGCCCCCGCCCCGTGTGATATAAAGGAGGGGGGGAGGCCGGCCGCCTAGCTAGGCGCTGCCGAGGAGTCCTACTCCTACGGGAGTAGGACTCCCCCTTTCCTAGTTGGATTAGGTTTGGGGGGGGGAAGAGGAGGGGCGCCGCCTCCTTGTCCTATTCGGACTGGGGGAGAGGGCGCGGCCACCTCCTGGCCGCCCTCCTCTTCTCCCTCGAGGCCCACCGAGGCCCATTTACCCCCGGGGTTCCGTAACCTCCGGTACTCGGTAATTCCTGTTTTCGCCGAACCATCAACTCCAAACATAGGCTTCCAATATATCAATCTTTATGTCTCGACCATTTCGAGACTCCTCGTCATGTCCGTGATCACATCCGGACTCAACTTCTTCGGTACATCAAAATACATAAACTCATAATAACCGCCATCGAAACCTTAAGCGCATGGACCCTACGGTTCGAGAACAATGTAGACATGACCTAGAACTATTCACGGTCAATAACCAACAGCGGACCTGGATGCCCATATTGGTTCCTACATATTCTACGAAGATCTTTATCGGTCAGACCGCATAACAACATACGTTGTTCCTTTGTCATCGGTATGTTACTTGCCCGAGATTCGATCGTCGGTATCCAATACCTAGTTCAATCTCGTTACGGCAAGTCTCTTTACTCGTTCCGTAATACATCATCTCACAACTAACTCATTAGTTGTAGTGCTTGCAAGGCTTCATGATGTGCATTACCGAGAGGGCCCAGAGATACCTCTCCGACAATCGGAGTGACAAAACCTAATCTCAAATACGCCAACCCAACATCTGCCTTTGGAGACACCTGTAGTACTCCTTTATAATCACCCGATTACGCTGTGACGCTTTGGTAGCACCCAAAGTGTTCCTCCGTAAACGGAGTTGCATAATCTCATAGTTACGGAACATGTATAAGTCATGGATAAAAGCAGTAGCAACATACTAAACGATCGTGTGCTAAGCTAATGGAATGGGTCATGTCAATCGATCATTCTACTAATGATGTGACCTTGTTAATCAAATAACAACTCTTTGTTCATGGTCCGAAACATGACCATCTTTGATTAACAAGCTAGTCTAGTAGAGGCATACTAGTGACATCTTGTTTTGTCTATGCATTCACACATGTATCATGTTTCCGGTTAATACAATTCTAGCATGAATCATAAACATTTATCATGAAATAAGGAAATAAATAATAACTTTATTATTGCCTCTAGGGCATATTTCCTTCACACACATCCCCACACTCAACATGATATCCGGCCTAGATGCACAAAGGTAAAGCAAGGATCCAATCATGGAGCGATATACCTTTTGATCCACCGCTTTACCATTGGGATCGATGTCAAGTTGGCACTTGGTAGGCATTGGTGTAGTAGCCGGCTTGACATCACTTAGCTTGAATCTTTTAAGCATGTCTTGAGTATATTTGGCTTGGTTGATGAAGGTTCCTTCTCTTCTTTGCTTGATGTCGAAACCAAGGAAGAACTTCAACTCTCCCATCGAAGACATCTTAAACTTGGAGGTCATGAGAGCGGCAAATTCTTCATTGAAAGCTTTGTTAGGGGAACCAAAGATAATATCATCAACATATAGTTGGCATACAAACAACTCCCGCCGACCTTCTTAGTAAAAAGAGTGGGGGTCGATTAGCCCTACTTCAAAACCACGATCTTGTAGCAACTCGGTAAGGTGGTCATACCACGCACGTGGGGCTTGTTTAAGGCCATAGAGTGCCTTATCGAGTTGATACACATGATCCGGAAAGTAGGGGTCCTCGAACCCGGGGGGTTGCTTGACATAGACCAACTCATTAATGGGACCATTAAGAAAAGCACTTTTCACATCCATTTGTTGCAACTTAAAGTTGTGATGGGAAGCATAAGCAATCAACAAACGAATGGATTCAAGACGAGCAACGGGAGCGAAGGTTTCACCGTAGTCAATACCCTCGACTTGGGAGTAGCCTTGTGCTACCAATCTTGCCTTGTTGCGAATGATGTTCCCATGGGCATCTTGCTTGTTCTTGAAGATCCACTTGGTCCCAATGATATTGTGGTTCCCGGATGGTCTTGGCACCAATCTCCACACCTTGTTGTACTCGAAGTTGTTGAGTTCTTCATGCATGGCATTGAGCCAATCCAGGTCTTCGAGCGCCTCATAGACCTTTTGGGGTTCAACACAAGAGACAAACGCGTGATGTTCACAATAGTTTGCCAATTGTCTACGAGTGCTTACCCCTTTGCGTATGCTTCCAACCACATTTTCCATGAGATGGCCTTGAGAGGTGAGCTTGGAAGCAATCTTCGCGGCACGACGCTCTAATTCCTCCTCGGGTGTGGAAGGAGGAGGGTTGACTTGATGATCTTGAGCACCGTCTTGAGTTTGTTCTTGATCTTGAGGTTGATCTTGATCTTGAACAAGCTCGAGGGGGAGAACTTGACCTTGGGCATCATTTAGTGGTTCATCACCATCTTGAGGTAGATCTTGCCCTTGATCTTGTTCACGAGGTTGAGGGCCTTCACGTTGTTCTTCGGAAGCGTGTGGGTCTTGATGAGGTGATGGCTCTACTTGAGTAGAGCATTGTCCTTCTTCTTCGGCCACAAGGGGTTCCTCAATGGGTAGGATGTGACCAATACCCATTCTTCTTATGGCTTGGGAGGAATTTCATCACCTACATCACAAGTACCACTTTGCTCCACTTGGGAGCCGTTATTTTCGTCAAACTCCACGTTACATCGTCTCCTCAATGAGTCCGTGGACTTGTTGAGGACACGGTAAGCATGAGAGTTTGTAGCATAACCAACAAATATGCCCTCATGAGCTCTAGCTTCAAATTTAGACAACCGAACACCTTTCTTGAGAATGAAACACTTACAACCGAACACCCGGAAGTACTTGAGGTTGGGCTTGTTACCGGTGAGGATCTCATAAGGAGTCTTGTTCAAGCCTTTGCGAAGATAGAGCCGATTGGATGCATGACATGCGGTGTTGATGGCTTCGGCCCAAAAGTTGTATGGAGACTTGAACTCCACCATCATGGTCCTTGCCGCATCCATCAACGTCCGGTTCTTCCTCTCCGCAACACCATTTTGTTGAGGGGTATAAGGTGCCGCATATTGATGCTTGATCCCCTCGTCACTAAGAAACTCATCCAAGGTGTAGTTCTTGAACTCGGTGCCGTTGTCGCTTCTTATTGTCAAGATCTTTGCATCATGTTGACGTTGAGCTTCATTTGCAAAGTTGATGACGGTTTGTTGGGTCTCACTCTTCCTCTTGAAGAAGTATACCCAAGTGTATCTTGAATAGTCATCCACAATCACCAAGCAATACTTTCTTCCTCCAAGACTATCAAAAGATGGAGGCCCAAAGAGATCCATGTGAAGGAGCTCCAAGGGTCTCTTCGAGTAGATGATGGTTGAGGGAGGGTGAGCCTTTCATGAAGCTTTCCTTGATACAAGCACGCAAGCACGATCTTTGGCAAAACTCACATTTGTTAGTCCACGAACATGGTCCCCTTGAGGAGACTTTGCAAAGATCTCATATTGACGTGGGCTACGGCGATGCCAAAGCCATCCCACGTCAACTTTAGCCATTAGGCATGTCGCGGTCTTAGTGGGTTGCTCAAAAGTTAACCACATAGAGACCGTTCTCGACATGCCCAACAAAGCTACTTTAAGAGTCTTGCTCCACAAGAGGGCCACGGTATCAATATCAAAGAATGTGGCAAAGCCCATGAGTGCAAGTTGACGAACGGAAAGTAATTGAATGCAAGGGACTCAACAAGCATGACTTTCTCGATCGTTAGATCATGAGAAATGACAACCTTGTCGAGACCCAATACCTTAGAATGTGATGCATCACCCCACTCGACATTGGTGGGCATAGATGGAATCTCTTGCACATCCACCACCAAGTCCTTGCTCCGGTCATATGATTTGTTGCTCCACTATCGAGCAACCATGATCCCCACCGAAGCAAACACCTACACGAGATCAATGCTTGGTTTTAGGTACCCATTTAGTAATGGGTCCTTTGATGTTAGTAACAAGGGCCTTGGGAACCCAAATAGACCATTCAATGTACTCATAAGGAGAACCAACAAATTTAGCATAAACATGTCCATCACTAGCACGGTACAACACATATGAAGGGTTAAAGTCGCCGGCTTTGTTTGAGGAAACGTTCTTGCCCTTTTGGACATCAACTTCCTTCACTTTCTCCTTCTTCTTCTTGGAAACTCCGTCTCCCTCTTTCACAAACGTTTGTTTGAGGTGAGGAGGACGATTGGCCTTGTTGTTCTTCTTCTTCTTGCTCTTGGACTTGGGTGCAAACCCAATTCCTTCTTTGCCCACAACTTCCTTTTGATTGCTCAAAAGGTCGTTGAGGTTTTTCTCACCTTGAATGCAAGTCACAAGGCCCTTCTCAAGTTGATCCTTCAACTTAGCATTTTCCTCCACAAGATGCACATGCTCACAACAAGGGTTAGTAGCACATGCATTATCAATTAATACCATATGAGGAAAGGTGGCTTTTTCCTTGATTAGCTTAACTTGGAGTTGAGCATGAGACTCTTTGAGGCTAGCATGAGTATCCTTTAAGACCTTGTGGGCCTTGTCAAGTATCTCAAACTCCTCTTTGAGTCTAGCATGATCAACCCCAAGTTTAGCCTTCTCGGAGGTTAGCACACGAGACATGACAAGAGCATGATCAAGATCTTTCTTTAACTTAGCATGGGCATCATTGTGTGACTCCTCAAGAGTCAAACGATGCACACGCTCTTCCTCAAGAGCATTAGAGAGATCCGATATCTCATCGGCATAGTCACGACTATGACCTTCCATCTTGGAGATGGTTTCTTCGTGAGCCTCGATCATGTCATTGGCCTCACCAAGTTGTTCCAAGAGAGCAACAAAGTGCTTCTTGGACTTTCCCTTGAGCTTACTCATGAAGGACTCAAATTCATTCACTTCCTCATTTGACTCAACATGTCCATCAATGCTATCCTCCACGGAGGGATTAGTAATGATGGTGGTTGTGATGTTGGGGGTTACCTTGTTTGAAACCTTTGCCATGAGGCATCTAGCGGTGATGTTTTCGTTGGGTGATTCGAAGAGAGACACCCGAGGAGTAGCAATGGCAATGGATGCCATGGCCGTTGCTTCTTCGTTCTCATCATCATCGTCATCCTCTTGGTATTCTTCTTGAACCACCAACCCACGAGTGGGAGTCTTCTTGGCGAAGTTGTTCTTGTTGGGGACGGACTTGGCTTTGTCTTTCCGAATGAACTTGCCACCATTGTCTTCCCGCTTCTCATAAGGACAATCCGCAACGAAATGGCTCACATTGCCACAATTTAAGCAAGTTCTAACTCGTTGCTTGCCCTTGACGCCACTTGAGTTGTTCTTGTTGAAGTTGGGTCTTGAGCTCTTCTTGCTCCAAAATTGTCTTGAAGCAAGGGCCATGTGCTCATGGTAGTCGAACTTGGTGTCTTCGGGGTTGCTTTCCTCATCTTCCACTTCTTCCTCTTCTTCGACAATGACCTTGGCCTTCAAGGCAAGGTTAGGCTTCTTAGCTCTTTGAGAACGGAGCACCGCATTTTCGGCGGTCTTGTCCAAGATGCTCATTGCAACGAACTCATCCAACACTTCACTTGAGGTCATGGTGTGGAAGTCCGGTCGCTGACGAATGACGGAGGACATGGCTTTGTTGTAGGGCATCATGGCCTTGAGGAACTTTCGCTGATCCAATTGTCATCCGTGTCCTTGCTTCCATGATCTCGAAGTGCCACGGCGAGTTTGGTTACTCTTCGAAAGAGCTCACGAGGTTCTTCATCTTCTTTCATTGCAAACTCGTCGGCTTCATCTTGCACCACTTCATAGTTGGACCGTTGAATGCTAGCACTTCCACGATAGAGGCCCTCAACACATTTCCATGCTTCTTTAGCCACGACATGGGGTCGAAGGTGAGGGAGATCTTCGGGAAGAATTGCATCTTGAATGATGAAGAGAGCACTCTCATTGAATTGATTGTCCACGGCTTCTCGAGGGGTGAAGTTGCTTGGGTCATGAGGATAAAAACCTTCTTCAATGACTCTCCAAAGGTTAGTGTTCACATGTTTCAAATGACGCTTAAAGCGATAGACCCAATTATCAAAATCTACACCCTTTTCATACTTAGGAGGTGGACCGGCATGATTCAAATGAGTGGAGGGGATTGGCCCTCCATAGACCGGGGGTTCCACATGGGCAAAGATGCCGGTACCATTTCTACCACTAGTAGAAGGAATCTTTTCATTGTTAGCTTCCCCCTTGTCGGAGAAAGCATCCGTCACCTTGTTAGTAGGATCACCCACTTTCATAGGTGCGGTAGATAATTTAAGTCCCTCTAAGAAATCATTAAACATGCTTTTAACCTCGTCATCATGGAGGTTTTCAATGTGTCTAAAGCCACATTGAACTCCTCACGAGACCGAGGCTCCCCTTCGGCCGAAGATGAGATGGGATTCACACGGAGTGTTCCTCCACACCATCGTTGGTGTCAACCATACTCTTGGACGGTAAAGTCCTTAAAAAGAGACGAGGCTCGATACCAATTGAAAGGATCGATATGGTTGACTAGAGGGGGGTGAATAGGCAACTAACAATTTTAAGCTTTTCTTTACCAAATTAAACTTTGCAACAAATAGGTTGTCTAGATATGCAACTAAGTGAGCAACCTATATGATGCAAAACAACTAGCACGCAAGCAAGCGAGAGATGTAACAATAAGTAAGCTTATGTAAGTAAAGGCACGAAATAACCAAGAGTGGAGACGGTGAAGACGAGGATGTGTTACCGGAGTTCCTTCCTTTGAGGGAAGTACGCTCTCATAGAGCGGTGTGGAGGCACAATGCTCCCAAGAATCCACTAGGGCCACCAGATTCTCCTCACGCCTCACACGATGCGAGATGCCGTGATTCCACTATTGGTGCCCTTGAAGGCGGCGATCAACCTTTACAAGCAAGGTTGGGGCAATCTCCACAACAATCGGAGGCTCCCAACAACACCACCACCACGAAGCTTCACCACAATGGAGTATGGCTTCGAGGTGACCTCAACCGTCTAGGGTGCTCAACACCCAAGAGTAACAAGATCCGCAAGGGATAAGTGGGGGAATCAAATATCTTTTGGTGGAAGTGTAGATCGGGCTCTTGTCACCCAATCCCGAGCAAATCAACAAGTTTGATTGGCTAGGGAGAGAGATCGAGCGAAAATGGAGCTTGGAGCAACAATGGAGCTTAGAGGTGGAAGAGGTAGTCAACTAGAGGTAGAAGACATACCTTATATAGTCGGGGAAAAGATCCAACCGTTATCCACTAGTTCTGCCCGCGACTCACGGTACTACCGCTCCAAGGGAGCGGTACTACCGCGACGACGCGTGGTACTACCATGTGTGATCCCGGTACTACCGTGGCAGCTGCACAGGCCGGAACAAGCCTGAGCTAGAAGCGGTACTACCGCTGGCGCGGTACTACCGCTCCCGCGGTACTACCGCAAGGCAGGAGGGTCACGGCCTGGGAAGGGCGCGGACGAAATAAATTTCATCCGTGCCTACTTCCGCAGAAACTAGGGTGGTGCAAAAACCCGACGCGGTACTACCGCCTGCAAGGCGCGGTACTACCATGGTAGGCACGGATGTAAAACATTACATCCGCGCCTACTACCGCGACGCAGCGGTACTAGGCAGAAGGGCCACGGTACTACAACTCCAAAGGAGCGGTACTACCGTGGGCCCCCGCGGTACTACCGCGCAGACGAGCGGTACTATCAGGTGCCGCGGATGTAAAAATTACATCCGCCCTACTACCGCGACCGAGCGGCACTAGGCGAGTCGGCGGTACTATCAAGACGCAGGCGCGCGGTATTATCATGAGGGCGGATGTAAAAATTACATCCGCCTTACTACCAAGACCGAGCGGCACTAGGCCAAAATACTGCGGTACTACGCGCCAGAGGGGCGGTACTACCATGACTGTCATGGGTACTATCACAGCGTACTTGCGGTACTACCGCAAGTACAGCAGTAGTCGTCAGTTTTTCGCACAACAATGACAACGATGGGTAGCTCCAAAGTGCAAGGAAAGGAGGGGCAAGTGTACGTGTGATTCCGCCCTACCTTTCCGACGCGGACCCCCTCTTAATAGTACGGCTCTCCTACGACTCAACTCCACCAAAGAGAAACGTAGAATAACGCCGGCTTCACTAGTCTTCGAGGGGCACCGAATCGTCTTGTGCCTAATGAAGAAGTATCTGTGGGACTCAAGGCACACGATTAGTCCGCACGAGTATTGTCATCAATCACCAAAACACTTAGGGATAAATATGCCCTTACACCCAACTAGCATGACTTTAATATCACTACCTTCATATCTCAAAACAATTATCAAGCATCAAATTGGTCATAGCATCCAATTCACTTTCTATGATAGTTTTTATTATACCCAACTTGGATGCTCATCATTCAGGACCAACTTTATGATCATAGCAAATACCATGCTGTTCTAAAAGACTCTCAAAATAATATAAGTGAAGCATGAGAGACTAGCAATTTCTTCAAAATTAAGACACCACCGAGATCTAAAAGATATAAGTGAAGCACTAGAGCAAAAACTATGAAGCTCAAAAGATATAAGTGAAGCACATAGAGTATTCTAGCAAATTCTAATCAAATAGGCTTCTCCCAAAAGGTGCGTACAACAAGGATGATTGTGGTAAACTAAAAAGCAAAGACTAATGTAATACACGACGCTCCAAGCAAAACACATAACATGTAGCGAATAAAAATATAGCTCCAAGTAAAATTACCAATGAACGAAGACGAAAGAGGGGATGCCTTCCCGGGGCATCCCCAAGCTTAGGATTTTGGCTATCCTTGAATATCTTGGGGTGCCATGTGCATCCCCAAGCTTAGGCTCTTGCCACTCCTTATTCCATAGTCCATTAAAGCTTTACCCAAAACTTGAAAACTTCACAACACAAAACTCAACAGGAAATCTTATAAGCTCTGTTAGTGAAAGAAAACAAAACCACCACATAAGGTACTGCAATGAACTCATTATTTATTTAATTTGGTGTTAAACCTACTGTATTCCAACTTCCTTATGGTTTATAAACTAATTTACTAGCCATAGATGCATTGAAATAAGCAAACAACACACGAAAAACAGAATCTGTCAAAAACTGAACAGTCTGTAGCAATCTGTAACTAACGCAAACTTCTGGAAGTCTAAAAATCCTACAAAAATAGGAAGTCCGGCAGAATTTGTCTATTGAACAGAAGCAAAAAGAATCGACGCAAAAGCACGTTCCTGCGAATTAACAAAATTATATTCGTGCGCGCAAAGTTTCTGTTTTTCAGCAGAATCAAATCAACTATCATCGTAGGTTATCCTATAGGTTCTGTTGGGGAACGTAGCAGAAATTCAAAATTTTCTACGCATCACCAAGATCAATCTATGGAGTAACTAGCAATGAGAGAGAGAGAGAGGAGTGCATCTTCATACCCTTGAAGATCGCGATGCGGAAGCGTTGCAAGAACGCGGTCAGTGGAGTCGTTCACTAAGCGATTCAGATCGCGGCCGAATCCGATCTAAGCTCCGAACAACGGTGCCTGCGCGTTCAACACACGTACAGCCCGGGGACGTCTGCTCCTTCTTGATCCAGCAAAGGGAGAGGAGAAGTTGAGGGAGAGCTCCGGCAGCACGACGGCGTGGTGATGGAGCTTGCAGTTCTCCGGCAGAGCTTCGCCAAGCACTACGGAGGAGGAGGAGGTGTTGGGGAGGGAGAGGGCTGCGCCAGGGGAAGGGTAAAGCTCCCATGCGCCTCCCCACTATATATAGGGGTGGAGGGGGCTGATTTCTTGCCCTTCAAGTCCATTGGGGCGTTGGCAAAGGTGGGAGGAAAGAAATCCCATCATTTCCTTCCCCACCGATTGTTATCCCCCTTTTTTAGGGATCTTGATCTTATCCCTTCGGGATATGATCTTATTCCTTCTAAGGGGGGATATTGGTGCACCTTGACCAGGGATGTGGGGCCTTTCCCCCACTACCCACGTTCATGTGGGTCCCCCATGCAGGTGGGCCCCACTCTAGAACCTTCTAGAACCTTCCCGGTAAAATACCGAAAAATCCCAAACATTTTCCGGTGGCCAAAATAGGACTTCCCATATATAAATCTTTACCTCCGGACCATTCCGGAACTCCTCGTGATGTCCAAGATCTCATCCGGACTCAAACAACATTCGTAACTGCACACTAATTCCCATAACAACTCTAGCGTCCACCAACCTTAAGTGTAGACCCTACGGGTTCGGGAATCATGCAGACATGACCAAGACAGCTCTCTGGCCAATAACCAACAGCGGGATCTGGATACCCATGTTGGCTCCCATATGTTCCACGATGATCTCATCGGATGAACCACGATATCAAGGATTCAAGCAATCCCGTATACAATTCCCTTTGTCAATCGGTACATTACTTGCCCGAGATTCGATCGTCGGTATCCCAATACCTCGTTCAATCTCGTTACCGGCAAGTCACTTTACTCGTTCCGTAATGCATGATCCCATGACTAACTACTTAGTCACATTGAGCTCATTATAATGATGCATTACCGAGTGGGCCCAGAGATACCTCTCCGTCACACGGAGTGACAAATCCCAGTCTCGATTCGTGCCAACCCAACAGACACTTTCGGAGATACCTATAGTGCACCTTTATAGCCACCCAGTTACGTTGTGACGTTTGGCACACCCAAAGCATTCCTACGGTATCCGGGAGTTGCACAATCTCATGGTCTAAGGAAATGATACTTGACATTAGAAAAGTTTTTAGCAAACGAACTACACGATCTTGTGCTACGCTTAGGATTGGGTCTTGTCCATCACATCATTCTCCTAATGATGTGACCCCGTTATCAATGACATCCAATGTCCATGGTCAGGAAACCATAACCATCTATTGATCAACGAGCTAGTCAACTATAGGCTCACTGGGGACATGTTGTGGTCTATGTATTCACACATGTATTACGGTTTCCAGTTAATACAATTATAGCATGAACAATAGACAATTATCATGAACAAGGAAATATAATAATAACCATTTTATTAGTGCCTCTAGGGCATATTTCCAACAGTCTCCCACTTGCACTAGAGTCAATAATCTAGTTCACTTCACTATGTGATCGTAATGAATCCAACACCCATGGGGTTTGATCATATCTCGCTTGTGAGAGAGGTTATTAGTCAATGGGTGTGAACCTTTCAGATCCATGTGTGCTTTACAAATCTCTACGTCATCTTGTAGATACAGCTACCACGCACTATTTGGAACTATTCCAAATAACTGTTCTACTATATGAATCTGGTTTACTATTCAGAGTCATCCAGATTAGTGTCAAAGTTTGCATCGACGTAACCCTTTACGATGAACTATTTTACCACTTCCATAATCGAGAAAAATTACTTAGTCCACTAGTCACTAAGGATAACTTTGACCGTTGTCCTGTGATCCATTTCTGGATCACTCTTGTACCCCTTGACTGACTCATGGCAAGGCACACTTTAGGTGCAGTACACATCATAGCATAATGTAGAGCCTACATCTAAAGCATAGGGGACGACCTTCGTCCTTTCTCTCTCTTCAGTCGTGGTCAGGTCTTGAGTCTTACTCAATACTCACACCTTATAACACAGCCAATAACTCCTTGTTTGCCGATATATTTTGAACTCCTTCAAAATCTTGTCACGGTGCGTATTCATTTGAAAGTACTATCAAGCGATTTTTGATCTATCCTTATAGATCTTGATGCTCAATGTTCAAGTATCTTAATCCAGGTTTTCCATTGAAAAACACTTTTCAAATAACCCTATATGCTTTCCAGAAATTCTACATCATTTCCGATCAACAATATGTCAACCACATATACTCATCAGAAATGCTATAGTGCTCCCACTCACTTCTTTGCAAAGACAAGTTTCCAATAAACTTCGTATAAACCCAAAATCTTTGATCATCTCATCAAAGCTTATAGTCCAACTCCGAGATGCTTACTCCAGTACTTAGAAGGATTGCTGGAGCTTTGCATACTTGTTAGCATCTTTTAGGATTGACAAAACCTTCTGGTTGTATCACATACAACCTTTCCTCAAGAAAATCGTTGAGGAAACAATGTTTTGACATCCTATCTGCAAGATTTCATAAATAATGCAGGAACTGCTAATATAATTTCAACAGACTCTTAGCATCGCTACGAGTGAGAAAGTCTCATCATAGTCAACTCCTTGAACTTGTCGGAAAACATCTTAATGAGAAGTCGAGCTTTCTTAATGGTGATACTTACCATCATTGTCTGTCTTCCTTTTAAAATCCATCTATACCCAACAGCCTTACGACCATCAAGTAGTTCTTCCAAAGTCTATACTTTGGTTTCATACATGGATCCTCTGTCGGATTTTATGGCCTCGAGCCATTCGTCGGAATCCGGGCCCACCATCGCTTCTCGATAGCTTGTAGGTTCATTGTTGTCTAGCAACATGACCTTCAAGACAGGATTACCGCACCGCTCTGATGCAGTACGCGTCCTTGTCGACCTACGAGGTTTGGTAGTGACTTGATCCGAAATTTCATGATCACTATCATCAGCTTCCACTTCAACTGGTGTAGGCGCCACAAGAACAACTTCATGTGCCCTGCTACACACTAGTTGAAGTGACGGTTCAGTAACCTCATCAAGTCTCCACCATCCTCCCACTCAATTCTTTCGACAAAAACTTTTCCTCGAGAAAGGACCCGATTCTAGAAACAATCCCTTTTGCTTCCAGATCTGAGACAGGAGGTATACCCAACTATTATTGGTGTCCTATGAAGATGCATTTATCCGCTTTGGGTTCGAGCTTATCAGCCTGAAACTTTTCACATAAGCGTCGCAACCCCAAACTTTATATGAAATGACAGCTTAGGTTTCTCTAAACCATAGTTCATACGGTGTCTTAATGGAATTGTGTGGTTCCCTATTAAAGTGAATGCGGTTGTGTCTAATGCCTAACCCATAAATGATAGTGTTAATTCGATAGGAGACATCATGGTATGCACCATATCCAATAGGGTGTAGTTACGATGTTCGGACACACCATCACAATATGGTGTTCCAGGCGGTATTAGTTGTGAAACAATTTCCACAATGTCTTAATTGTGTGCCAAACTCGTAACTCAGATATTTATCTCTATGATCATATCATAGACATTTTATCCTCTTGTCACGACGATCTTCAACTTCACTCTGAAATTACTTGAACCTTTCAATAATTCAGATTTGTGTTTCATCAAGTAAATATACTAAGAATCTACTCAAATCATCTATGAAGTAAGAGCATAGCGATATTCACTGCGTGCCTCGGCACTCATTGGATTGCACACATCAAATGTATTACTTCCAACATGTTGCTCTCTTGTTCCATCTCACTTAAAACGAGGCCTTTCAGTCATCTTGCCCATGTGCTATGATTTGCATGTCTCAAGTGATTCAAAAACAAGTGAGTCCAAACGATCCATCTGCATGGAGTTTCTTCATGCGTATATACCAATAGACATGGTTCGCATGTCTCAATCTTTTCAAAAACGAGTGAGTCCAAAGATCCATCAATATGGAGCTTGTTCATGCGTTTTATACCAATATGACTTAAGTGGCAGTGCCACAAGTATGTGGTACTATCATTACTATCTTATATCTTTTGGCACAAACATGTGTGTCACTACGATCGAGATTCAATAAACCATTCATTTTAGGTGCAAAGACCGTTGAAGGTATTATTCAAATAAACAGAGTAACCATTATTCTCCTTAAATGAATAACCGTATTGCAATAAACATAATACAATCATGTTTATGCTCAACGCAAACACCAAATAACAATTATTTAGGTTTAACACCAATCTCGATGGTAGAGGGAGCAGGCGATGCTTGATCACATCAACCTTGGAAACACTTCCAACACACATCGCCATCTCACCTTTAGCTAGTCTCCGTTTATTCCATAGCTCTTTTATTTCGAGTTACTAACACTTAGCAACCGAACCGGTATCTTAATACCCTGGTGCTACTAGGAGTACTAGTAAAGTACATATTTAATACAATGTATATCCAATATACTTCAGTCAACCTTGCCAGCCTTCTCATCTACCAAGTATCTAGGGTAGTTCGCTTCAAAGACCGTTCCTCATTACGAAGCACTTAGTCTCGGGTTTGGGTTCAACCACGGTTTCTTCACTAGAGCAGAACTGATTTGTCGTCTCATGAAGTATCCTTCTTGCCCTTGCCCTTCTTGAAACTAGTGGTTTTACTAACCATCAACAATTGATGCTCCTACTCGATTTCTACTTTCACGGTGTCAAACATCGCGAATTGCTCAAGGATCATCATGTCTATCCCTGATATGTTATAGTTCATCACGAAGATCTAATAGCTTGGTGGCAGTGACTATGGAGAACCATCACTATCTCATATGGAAGATTAACTCCCACTCGATTCAAGTGATTGTAGTACTCAGACAATCTGAGCACATGCTCAATGATTGAGCTTTTCTCCCTTAGTTTGCAGGTTAAGAAACTTGTCGGAGGTCTCATACCTCTTCACGTGGGCATGAGCCTGAAATCCTAATTTCAGCTCTTGGAACATCTCATACGTTTCAAAAAATGTCTTCGCTGCCTCAATTCTAAACCATTTAACATTACGCACTGAACTATCACGTAGTCATCAAAACGTGTATGTCAGATGTTCGCAACATCCACAAACGACGCTCGAGGTTCAGCACACCGAGCGGTGCATTAAGGACATAAGCCTTCTGTGCAGCAATGAGGACAATCCTCAGTATACGGACCCAGTCCGAATAATTGCTACTATCAACTTTCAACTAAAATTTTCTCTAGGAACATATCTTAAACAGTAGAACTAAAGCTCAAGCTACGACATAATTTACAAAGTCCTTTTGACTATGTTCATGATAATTAAGTTCATCTAATGAACTCCCACTCAGATAGACATCCCTCTAGTCATCTAAGTGATACATGATCCGAGTCAACTAGGTCATGTCTGATCATCACGTGAGATGGACTAGTCATCATCGGTGAACATCTCCATGTTGGTCGTATCTACTATACGACTCATGTTCGACCTTTCGGTCTCTTGTGGTCCGAGGCCATGTCTATACATGCTAGGCTCGTCAAGTCAACCTAAGTGTTTTGCGTGTGTAAATCTGGCTTACACTCGTTGTATGTGAACGTTAGAATCTATCACACCCGATCATCACGTGGTGCTTCGAAACAACGAAATTTCGCAATGGTGCACAGTTAGGGGGAACACTTTCTTGAAATTTTAATGAGGGATCATCTTATTTATGCTACCGTCATTCTAAGCAAATAAGATGTAAACATGACAAACATCACATGCAAATCATAAAGTGACATGATATGGCCAATATCATCTTGCGCCTTTGATCTCCATCTTGAGGCACGACATGATCACCTTCGTCACCGGCATGACACCATGATCTCCATCATCATGATCTCCATCATCGTGTCTTCATGAAGTTGTCTCGCCAACTATTACTTCTACTACTATGGCTAACAATTTAGCAATAAAGTAAAGTAATTACATGGCATTTTCAATGACACGCAGGTCATACAATAAATTAAGACAACTCATATGGCTCCTGCCGGTTGTCATACTCATCAACATGCAAGTCGTGATTCCTATTACAAGAACATGATCAATCTCATACATCACATATATCATTCATCACATTCTTTTGGCCATATCACATCACATAGCATACCCTGCAAGAACAAGTTAGACGTCCTCTAATTGTTGTTGCATGTTTTACGTGGCTGCTATGGGTTTCTAGCAAGAACGTTTCTTACCTACGCAAAAGCCACAACGGTGATATGCCAATTGCTATTTACCCTTCATAAGGACCCTTTTCATCGAATCTGATCCGACTAAAGTGGGAGAGACTGGCACCCGCTAGCCACCTTATGCAACTAGTGCATGTCAGCCGGTGGAACCTGTCTCACGTAAGTGTACGTGTAAGGTCGGTCCGGGCCGCTTCATCCCACAATACCGTTGAAACAAGATAGGACTAGTAGCGGTGAGCATATTGAACAAAATCAACGCCCACAACAACTTGTGTTCTACTCGTGCATAGAATCTACGCAATAGACCTAGCTCATGATGCCACTGTTGGGGAATGTAGCAGAAATTCAAAATTTTCTACGCATCACCAAGATCAATCTATGGTGTAACTAGCAACGAGAGAGAGGGGAGTGCATCTTCATACCCTTGAAGATCACGATGCGGAAGCATCGCAAGAACGCGGTCGGTGGAGTCGTTCACTAAGCGATTCAGATCGCGGCCGAATCCGATCTAAGCACCGAACAACGGTGCCTCCGCGTTCAACACACGTACAGCCCGGGGACGTCTCCTCCTTCTTGATCCAGCAAGGGGAGAGGAGAAGTTGAGGGAGAGCTCCGGCAGCACGACGGCGTGGTGATGGAGCTTGCAGTTCTCCGGCAGAGCTTCGCCAAGCACTACGGAGGAGGAGGAGTTGTTGGGGAGGGAGAGGGCTGCGCCAGGGGAAGGGTAAAGCTCCCATGATCCTCCCCACTATATATAGGGGTGGAGGGGGCAGGTTTCTTGCCCTCCAAGTCCATTGGGGCGTTGGCAACGGTGGGAGTAAAGAAATCCCATCATTTCCTTCCCCACCAATTGTTATCCCCCTTTTTTAGGGATCTTGATCTTATCCCTTCGGGATATGATCTTATTCCTTCTAAGGGGGGATCTTGGTGCGCCTTGACCAGGGGTGTGGGGCCTTTCCCCCACTACCCACGTTCATGTGGGTCCCCCCATGCAGGTGGGCCCCACTCTGGAACCTTCTAGAACCTTCCAGGTACAATACCGAAAAATCCCGAACATTTTCCGGTGGCCAAAATAGGACTTCCCATATATAAATCTTTACCTCCGGACCATTCCGGAACTCCTCGTGACATCCGGGATCTCATCCGGGACTCCGAACAACATTCGGAAACTGCACACTAATTCCCATAACAACTCTAGCGTCACCGAACCTTAAGTGTGTAGACCCTACGGGTTCGGGAATCATGCAGACATGACCAAGACAGCTCTCCGGCTAATAACCAACAGCGGGATCTGGATACCCATGTTAGCTCCCACATGTTCCACGATGATCTCATCGGATGAACCACAATGTCAAGGATTCAAGCAATCCCATATACAATTCCCTTTGTCAATCGGTACATTACTTGCTCGAGATTCGATCGTCGGTATCCCAATACCTCGTTCAATCTCGTTACCGGCAAGTCACTTTACTCGTTCCGTAATGCATGATCCCGTGACTAACTACTTAGTCACATTGAGCTCATTATGATGATGCATTACCGAGTGGGCCCAGAGATACCTCTCCGTCACACGGAGTGACAAATCCGATCTCGATTCGTACCAACCCAACAGACACTTTCAGAGATACCCGTGAGTGCGCCTTTATAGCCACCCGATTCGTTGTGGACGTTTGGAACACCCAAAGCATTCCTACGGTATCCGGAGTTGCACAATCTCATGGTCTAAGGAAATGATACTTGACATTAGAAAAGCTTTTAGCAAACGAACTACACGATCTTGTGCTATGCTTAGGATTGGGTCTTGTCCATCACATCATTCTCCTAATGATGTGACCCCGTTATCAATGACATCCAATGTCCATGGTCAGGAAACCATAACCATCTATTGATCAACGAGCTAGTCAACTAGAGGCTCACTAGGGACATGTTGTGGTCTATGTATTCACGCATGTATTACGGTTTCCAGTTAATACAATTATAGCATGAACAATAGAAAATTATCATGAACAAGGAAATATAATAATAACCATTTTATTATTGCCTCTAGGGCATATTTCCAACAGGTTCTACTTGGCACAAACACTAACTAAAAGATAAAAACACATCTAACCAGAAGGTAGATGCAAGATTTATTACTAAACTGGAGCAAAAACTAAAAATATAAAGAAAATTGGGTTTGCCTCCCAACTAGCGCTATTGTTTAACGCCCCTAGCTAGGCATAAAAACAAAGATAGATCTAACGAGTGCCATCTTTGGCAGTAAATTCATAAGTAGCACGCATGATAGATTCATAAGGTAATTTGACTTTATTTCTTAGAAAGTGCTCCATGCCTTTCTTTAATGGAAATTGGAATCTAATATTCCCTTCCCTCATATCAATAATCGCACCAATCGTTCTAAGGAAAGGTCTACCAAGAATAATAGGGCAAGTAAGATTGCAATTAATATCAAGAATGATAAAATCTACGGGCACCGAATTTCTATTTGTAATAATAAGAACATCATTGATTCTTCCCATAGGCTTTTTAATGGTGGAATCCGCAAGGTGCAAATTTAAAGAGCAATCATCAAGATCATGGAAACCTAGAATATCACATAAAGTTTTCGAAATCGTGGAAACACTAGCACCCAAATCACGCAAAGCAAAACACTCATAGTCTTTAATTTTAATCTTTATAGTAGGTTCCCACTCATCATTAAGTCTTCTAGGTATAGAAACTTTCAAATTAAGTTTTTCATCATAAGATTGCATCAAGGCATCAACAACATGTTTGGTAAAAGCTTTGTTTTGACTGTAAGCATGAGGAGAATTAACAACGGATTGCAACAAGGAAATACACCCTTTTAAAGAACAATTATCATAATCAAATTCCTTGAAATCCGAGATAGTAAGTTCAACATTATTAGTAGTTGAGGATTCTCCAATCTCACTTTTACCAAATTTAACATAAAGATCTAAAGACTCCGAATTTTTAGGACGCCTTCTAGGCAAAGTTGGTTCATCATCACTCCCATAATCATCAAAATTCATATTGCAAAACATAGATCTAATTGGAAACGCATCAATAACTTTAAAATCCTCATCATTATTTTCATGTAATTTTTCTGGTTTAGCGGCCATTTTATTGACTAAGGTGGCTTGCTTGTCAGAAATTTTGGATATAGCATTCTCAAGCCGGGTAATTTGAGCGTTAACACCATAGAATTCTTTATTCATATCATCAAGCCCTTTGTTCATAAACCCCAAAAAACTTTTCTGTTCCTTAAGCTCTTTTCTAAATAAATTATTGTGCTCAAATTGCAAATTCATAAAGCTTCTAATATTTGATTCAATCTCATCCATCCTTCTGAGAAGGTGGTCAGGACCCCTAGGCGCAGCCATAAGGTCAAACAAGCAAACAAGCACACAGAAGAAGGCAAAATAAAAGAGAGGAGGAGATTGGGAAAGAGAGGGCGAATAAAACAGCAAGGGTGAAGTGGGGGAGAGGAAAACGAGAGGAAAATGGCAAATAATGTAAATGCGAGGGAGATGGGTTTGTGATGGGTACTTGGTATCTCTTGACTTGAGCGAAGACCTCCCCGGCAACGGCGCCAGAAATCCTTATTGCTACGTCTTGAGCTTGCGTTGGTTTTCCTCGAAGAGGAGAGGGTGATGCAGCAAAGTGTAGCGTAAGTATTTCCCTCAGTTTTGAGAACCAAGGTATCAATCCAGTAGGAGGCTCCTCAAAACTCGCACGCACCTACACAAACAAACTGAGAACTCGCAACCAACGCAATAAAGGGGTTGTCAATCCCTTCACGGCCACTTGCGAAAGTGAGATCTAATAAAGATAGTATGATAAGATAAATATATTTTTGGTATTTTTTATATAGATGCAAAAAGTAAAGATGCAAATAAAAGTAGATGGAAAACAAATATGATAAGAGATAGACCCGGGGGCCATAGGTTTCACTAGAGGCTTCTCTCGGAATAGCATAAGTATTACGGTGGATGAACAAATTACTGTCGAGGAATTGATAGAAAAGCGCATAGCTATGAGATTATCTAGGCATGATCATGTATATAGGCATCACGTCCTAAAACCATAACAAGTAGACCGACTCCTGTCTGCATCTACTACTATTACTCCACACATCGACCGCTATCCAGCATGCATCTAGTGTATTAAGTTCATAAGAACAGAGCAACGCATTAAGCAAGATGACATGATGTAGAGGGATAAGCACATGCAATATGATATAAACCCCATCTTGTTATCGTCGATGGCAACAATACAATATGCGTCTTGCAACCCTTTCTGTCACTGGGTAAGAACACCACAAGATTGAACCCAAAGCTAAGCACTTCTCCCATAGCAAGAAAGATCAATCTAGTAGGCCAAACCAAACTGATAATTCGAAGAGACTTTCAAAGATAACTCAATCATACATAAAATAATTCAGAGAAGATTCAAATATTATTCATAGATAAACTTGATCATGAACCCACAATTCATCGGATCTCGACAAACACACCGCAAAATGAGATTACATCGAATAGATCTCCACAAGAGAGGGGGAGAACATTGTATTGAGATCCAAAAAGAGAGAAGAAGCCATCTAGCTAATAACTATGGACCTGTAGGTCTGTGGTAAACTACTCACAACTCATCGGAGGAGCAAGGATGTTGATGTAGAGGCCCTCCGTGGTTGCTTCCCCCTCTGGCAGAGTGCCGGCAAGGGCTCCAAGATAGGATCTCGCGGATACAGAAGGTTACGGCGGTGGAAATTGTGTTTCGTGGTGCTCCTGGATGTTTTCGGGGTACGTAGACATATATAGGAGGAAGAAGGACGTTGGTGGACGCCCGAGGGGCCCACGAGACAGGGGGTGCGCCCTACAGGGGGGCGCCCTCCTATCTCGTGGGCCCCTCGGAGCTTTCTTGACTTGCACTCCAGGCTCTCCAGATCAGATTTGTTCCAAAAATAACGCTCCCGAAGGTTTCATTTCGTTTGGACTCCGTTTGATATTCCTTTTCTTCGAAATACTGAAATAGGCAAAAAAAACAGCAATATGGGCTGGGCCTCCGGTTAGTAGGTTAGTCTCAAAAATGATATAGAAGTGTAAAATAAAGCAACATAAACATCCAAAAGAGGTAATATAATAACATAGAACAATCAAAAATTATAGATACATTGGAACCGTATCAACTGTCTACCACAACAAGTTGTTCCCAATTCCGGTGATGGAGGGCGATGACGGTAGCACGCCTTCGACTCGTTTCAGTGCTTGTAGTCGTCGCTAGGTGGTCTCTGGATCAAGATGCAATTTTTATTATTTACGGTGTTCATTGTACTGCCATGATTGAGGATGCATGTTTCCTTATGTACAAGATATGTGCTAATACAAGAATTTTTTTTCCCTTTTTCTATCTATTTTTATCATACTAGTAATAGGTCTGGACCACTTATGTTAAAAAATATTTGGAGGAGCACTCTCATATGCGCGAATTATATTCATATATTTTTGTGAGAAAACTTTTGATGTATTCATGTTCAATCATGGCAGTACATCGAATACCAGAAATAATAAAAATTACATCAAGATTCGTAGACCACCTAACGACGACTACAAAGCACTGAAGCGAGCCGAAGGCGCGTCGCCGTCATCGCCCCTCCCTTGCTGGAACCGAGCAAAACTTGTTGTAGTAGAAAGTCAGGAAGTCGTCGTGCTAAGGCCCATACGACCAGCGCATCAGAGCAGCAACCGTCGTTGTTGATGAGTAGCGTAGATCAGAAGGATCCAACTTGAAGACGCACAAACGTAGACAAACTACGACCAAATCCGAGAAAATCCACAAGGGACAAATCCGCTAGAGACACATCTTCATACGCCCATCAACAATGCTAGGTCACCACTGTGACAGGGGCTAGGCGTGGAGAACCTTACTCAATCTTCAGGGAGGCGCCACCGTCTCCTCTTCCTGAGCAAGACACGAACCCTAATAGAAGTCGAAGGAACATCTCAAGATGGAGCCCTGCCGCCGGCAAGGGCCGCGATCCACAACACCGCCATGAACCTAAGGCCACCGGAGATGCGGCGGATTGGCGACGGTGCCGGCGGGAGGCACAGGAAACCCTAGGTTTTCTTGGGTGAAGCGGCTGCATGGGCGTATGTGCGTGTGAATAATATTCATATAGCAGTAATATATGTGTGCACTTAACAATGCAACATGCGTGCAATCTAAATATCATTTTCCTGTAGATAAGGAAACATGCATTGCATGATTTTATTTTCAAAAGAGAGAAGATATTTTCCAATCATTCCTTAAAAGAAGACTTTTTTATAAATGATATTTACATGGTCAAAATACATCCTCAATCAAGCTACGATCAAGATCGAATATTTACAGAATAAAAAAATGTTTTTGTCAAGAATCCGTATTTAACAATAATTAGACTATTCTTTTCATTTTTATCGGGCAAACAAAACGAAGAGAAGAAGTTGCCTTTGGCAGGGTTTGAACCGAAGACCACTCATTGCTTCTAACCCAGTCTAGCCAGTAAGAGCATCTCCACCCCCCCCTCAAGGTGCCTTTTTTTTTCTTCCGGCGAAAAAAATTCGCCCAGTTGCGCCCCTAGAGCCCAAATTTCACTGGTTTGAGCTGAAATTGATGCTGGTGGACCCAGTCCGAACCCAGCACGCTGTGGGGCGACCGGGGGCGCTGGGGCAAAGAAAAATGGCACGAAAACAAACCACGCCAAATTCCCTCCTTGGGCCCGCCGAGTCAGCGACTGTGCTTCGTCGTCTGCATCACCGCTCCTCGGCTCCCATGCAATTCAATGTTGTCGCCGGTCACCCTTCCATCAAGACTGGCGGTGCAGTAATGGCGAGCTACCGCCGCGCGTCCCGCCCTTTCCCGCCACACGTCTGAGGGAAACGCCATGCTGGAGAGGTTTCCCGACGACGGGGCGGAGGCCAACAGCTTTGGCCGCCACTGGCTGCACGAATGGGAAGCTCGCCTGCTCCAAGAGGCGAACTACACGACGACGCCTGATATGTGCGTACCGGGTGCATGGCGGCTGAGTGTCGGTGGCATCCTTGTGCCTCCGCCGCCCTCCAACGAGGAATGCCCTGCCGAGATCGAGGCGATTTGGGTCGCCATGTCAGAGTACGTGCGCGAAGAACCACGCTGGGCGATAGACAACGAGGCGTTGTGGACCACATACTTCCAGCAACGCCATGCCGAGCAGCTGGCGTCTACCAACGGCGGCCCGAAGCCGAAGGGGCACCACAACTCGGAGGGCTGCCGTCAATGGTGGGGCGCGCCCGGGCGAACTCTCTCCGCCGTCCTTGCGCACATCGAGGGAGGCAACGAGCCCGGCGCCATCCCTCTCTTGCTGCCACGGAAGCTCTTGGTTGCCGAGGCGCATGGCTCCGTCGTCCTCTCGCTCCCGCTCCTTTGTGTCGGCACCGACGCCGGCACTCGTCCCCGTCAAGCCCGAGCCGCAGGAGACGCCGCTCCATCGGCGCGGATGCGGCGGAAACCTCGTCATAAACGAGGGCCGCCGCGTCCCTTCCCCTCCCCGCGGCCACATTCGCCTGGTGAAACCTAAGAAGGAATCGACGACCATGCTAAAGCTGGAGCACGAGGACATGGCCGCCGACCTTGAGAGTGGCCTCACCTGGTCACGCGCAGATTACGTGGCGCAGGAGATGAAGCGCCAGCGCCGTGCTCTGGAAGAAATCGCCGAGCGGCGCCGCAACCGCGACCAGGGCGGCGTCATCGTGCTCTCCAAAAGCGACGAGGAGGTCACTTCACCGAGCAAGCCGTTTCACGACGGCGATCCAGGGCAAGGCTGCAGCTGGGCCTCCCCGAAGGATTAGCCACCGAGCGACGGGACGACGACACCGCCGGCGATGACTACACCGTCTTCTACAACCTCCTCGACATGAACTAGGCGTAGTTCTTTTATGTTTTTATCTATTTTTTTCAATTCACCAAAATATCAATGAAATCACCTATATTTCGATCAAATTGCCTGAATTTCGTCGAGTTTGGGCGTTTTAATTTTTTTGCCTTCCGTCGTTGCATTCGCGGCTGGGAATTGATACCCCCACGCCAAAAATTCTGCTGGCGGCGCCAAGAGGCGCTATTTCCTAAAAACACCCTTGGGGGCGAGCAGTGGAGATGCTCTAAGCCATATGACTGCTTCTGATTTTTACAGCGACGCACCGTATTCATAGCATTCTACTCGGTCCAGAAGCCTATCGCCGTTGACCATGGCGGTAGCCAATTATATCCTACAGCGAACATCTACGACGGTAGAAAACGGGTCAGACCCAAACTTTTTTTTACAAACGGGGTCAAAACGTGTTAAACTTTTGCAGAAGAGAATTTGGCCTCGTGGACTCCAGGCACCCGGTCCACTCCATCCTCTCGAAACCCAGCCTGCCACTTTTGCTCGCTCATTTCCGTCTGCAGCAACGGCCATGTCTTCCCTGAAACAACACCATTCCCAGTTGGGCCACTTGGCTAGCTAGCTAGCTAGGCCGGCGCCTCCCAGCCAGTAGCTAAACTCCCCTCTCCAGATTCACCGACGCGGCAATGCGGTTCAGTTTACCTAACCCGACGACCACGACACGGAGGCGAGATGAGGTTTCCGTAGAGTGTTTTTACAGCACCCTATACTGCAACCGGGAGGGAGCAGTATATCTGTGATCCCACTGTTGATTTTTATCTGTATCGTCTCATTTCGTCATCCTTCGTTTTCTTGCTACGTTGAGCTCGTCGTCTTATCTGATCCATCGCAGCCGGACCGACAGCTATCGGCGCGCGGCCGTGGTGCCAAATGCCATGGGCGGCGCACAGTACCGCCGCTAAGGGGGAGACCGCAAGTTGGATTGGTTTCGTGCCTCTCCCATCGTCGTCTTCTTCCAGGAATCATGCAGGCCGGGGCGGCAAACCCAACCCAAAAATCCTGGGTCCGTTGAACCCGAGGCGAAAGGAATCTAGCCGCTGTGGTCGAATTAAAGGTTCGAAGCATGGACCGATTGAACTGATCTGTACCTTTTGACGCACGATCCCAAAGCTGTCCGGACCGCACGCACGGTCAAACGCAGGATTCGCGGCTCCATATTTCAGCTAGCTTCATCTTCACTGCTTTCCAGGCCACACGGCCGCGAATATTCCAAATTCTTACTGCCGCCCGGGTCAAAACACTACACGAAAAATCTATGCTCAGATCGGATCGCGTCTCAGCGCACAAGCAACTTGCTGATCTTATCTTTCGATTGACTGGTTAGTTGGCAATTGGCATTGCTATTGTTTCTGTAAATTCCGGGGTACGGCGTGCAGGTCAGCAGCTTGCCTTAAAAAAACAGCCTTGACTAGTACATATCTGTATATGAGGGGTAAAATTGCGTAAATACTAGAAGAGTGCACTGCATGTACGTATGTACGTACCAAAATCAAGCAGAAAACGCCGCGTCCTAAAACAAAAAACGTGACGTTTCTGTACCAATAACCTACTTTTTCAGTGACCTGTGCCATACCCATTCAAGATTAGTGTAGCTCTAGACAGTAGATTAATACAGGTAAGTATGCTGTCTATTTGCAAGTTGACGGCACCACCGTACCAACGTGACATTTGTACGGGACTTGAGTAAATTATACCACTACTTGTATCAAAGCGTACATCGTGACAATGACACGCTGATTTGGAATAGGATCTACTGTCGGTGCCACCTAAGTACTAGACCTACTAACGCACCACCTATGTAGTGCTTATTTTGACAACGGAAAGGGAGAGATGATAAAATTGAACTGCAAAAACGTCTTACATCAAGCTACAGAGGGAGTATAATGCAGAACAATACCAAAGAAAAGATGCATCACTCTATTCTTGGCTCATGAACACAGAAGAACCCGTGAAAAGGTATTATACGCTGCAAATTAAACACATTGTTGTTTGCAGTATCCTATATATCCTTATGTGTAAGTTGTGGTGGAGAGCTTGCCCACATGTTCATTTGCAATTGCACAATATCTTTGTTGTTTGTTTCCTCTTAAATTTCCTGGCCGGAGTCGTCGGGCGTCGCGCTTTTAATATTGCTGCTCAATAATGCGCTGATCTAGACATCCTCGTAGACTCGCTGCTCAATAATGTCCTGACCCGACGGGGTCTCTCTCGATTATGAAATTGAAGGCCAGGCCGGACGACGTTTTCTCCGGAGATATATATGTACACGACTACACGTACGTTCTTAGCAAGCGTACGTGTATGTCTGTCCCTGTCGTCTACGCATTCGTCGGTCGATCTGTGCATATTGATCGGCCTCTATATATGCATCTACTTTCTCTGCAAAAAAAAAAATATGCATCTACTGTACGTGGCTCTCAAGTTCCGGTACGTAATACCGTGTTGTACACACAAATACAAGCTGATCCAGTACAGCTCGGCGGTACTATCGCCATTGCCAATTGTCTATTAGGTTACCTGGTTCAGAAAAGAAAGAAAAATGCCTATTGGAGTAGATTGGTATCTATTTGTAGCGCTGATATGCAGATTCAGTGAGATCGATGTACACGGTGGTGCATGCATGCGTCATCCCCGCGGGGTTGGCTTCTCGTGTTGGCAACGTACGATCGACCGGGCTGGTTGTTGCTTCATTGTGTTGGTGAAGCACCAACAATTTGGATCCATCGAGCTTACCAAATATAGATGCATGTATATAGTGCACATGACGACGACATGGTTAGTTAATTAGTGGATTAATTAATCGGCCTAAGGTACGGCCAGCAGGCCGCGTGGCGCGGACATGTGGCCAGGGAAGGGAGGGGAGGCTTGTGCGTGCTGCAACATCTCATGTCGTTGGCATCATGGCGTGGTAGGTGCTAGGCTGCACTGCACCCGGCCACCGCTAGCTGCATGCATGCGGGCGCGCGCGATCGGCGGCAAAAATCTGTCCGACGAAGTCTCGGCGCATAGCCAACGTTGCATTATTCCCACGCAACTCTGCATCTAAATCCGCTCCGCTCAAATGCTGGGCTGCATCATGAATGAATCATGCGAAAACGATGACCTCTAGCTACAGTGCATGAGGCGAGGTCTACTTTTAGTTGCACAGTTGACATCCTCGTGGACAATCCCTCGACCATGCGCTGATGCGCACATGATAGAAGCGCGTAGGTACGTTGGCGATCAGCTCAATTAAGACGTACTACCTCCGTAAACTAATATAATAGCGTTTAGAATACTAAAGTCAGTGGCGGAGGACGAAAAAAAATTAAGGTGGGGCGGACTAAGCATAAAAAGATTCAATGCAATGCCAATACAAATCCATACATACTAAAATTACACACAAATACTTATATGTGATCCTAATTCCTGAACATAGTAACGTAATACTCCCTCCGTCCCGAAAAACATGTCGCGGACGTAGTTCACCGGTAATTTTGCAAAAAAAACCTCATGCTTTCAAAAGCATTTCAAACAAGTCCCTCCGCCCCGTCTTCTTCCTCCGCCCGTCGCCTGCGCGTCGCCAGGGGCCGGGGCCGCCCAGCTGCGTGATTCGCCAGGGGCCGGCGAGCCCAGCTGAGCTCCTCCTCCGTCGCCAAGTACCTGCTCTCGCCGCCTTCACCAATTACCTCCTCTGCCGCCGCAGCCCAGACCTGCGCCGCCATGGTCTCCTCCCGCTGCCTGCGGGCTTCGCCGGAATCTCCTGCCACGTCTTCCTCAAGGCCGCGCGCTTCCCTCCTGGAGCCCCCGTGCATCCTCCTGGAGCCCCCGCGCGCGTCCTCCCTCGTGCTCCCGCGCATCCTCCTGGAGCTCCCGCGCGTCGCGCGCGCGATCCCATGGCGTCGCCGAGCTTGCCTCGACAATCTGGTGGACCAGAGCTCGCGGTGGAGATCTGCCCGTCTTCTTCTGCTGCTCCTTCTCCCCTACCGTCTTCTTGCTCCTCCTTTGACCACTGCACTCTTGCTTCTCCTCTTTCGATCCTGCCCTGCTGCTATTGCTGCTACTCCTCTCAAGCACTCTGTAGAAGGTACAGACTTATTCATCGAGTCTTGTTGATTTATTATTCTCGATCGAGAAAATTAAAGAGAGCATGATTAATTCAGAGATCGATGATGCTAATTCAGATGATGCCAATTGAGTGAAACTGTAAAATTCAAAGGATGCAAATTGTTGTAGCACTAGCAGCATTCATAAAACAGTCGAGTTAAAACTTTGTAGCACTAGCAAATTCAGATGATGCCAATTCAGGTTTGTAGCACTAGCAGCTTTCATAAATCAGTCCGAGTTAAAACTTTGTAGCACTAGCAATTTCAGATGATGTCAATTCAGGTTTGTAGCACTAGCAGCATTCATAAAACAGTAGCCTCATTCCGTACATGTGAACCATGTTAAAACTTTCAAAATTGTCCAAGATCACCCGGTTAGTGGTTAAAACCATCATCGTGTTTTGGACAACCATGGGACAAAGGACAACTGGTTTTGCGGTGCCATTGGGTGCAAGGGCTGTTTGTTGAGGTGCCCGCGGAGTCGCCGATGCTCCGAGCAAGTCGTCCAACGGCTGAAAAGAAAGTACACACACTTATTAATTACTGTAATCGTAGCTGCTCGGGTGTTTGAGTAAATGGGTAGTATGGTTTTGTGTATTCTTGTTATGGTATCATGGTGTACTCATCTTTTATCATTGATGGCAGGAACACATGAATATGGATTTGAACTTAATGCCTCAAAAGGAAGAACATGAAACTATGGATTTGAACTTGATGCCTCAAGAGGAAGACGATGAAGGTATTAATTTGAATTGGATCCCTGAACAGGAGGAACCTCAAGTGGCAGAGAATGTAGCTATGGATTTGAACTTGATGCCTCAAGAGGAAGACAATGAAGCTATGAATTGGATGCCTCCAGAAGATGAAGGGAAAGAGGACGAAGCTCAAGAGCAAGAGGATGAAGTTATGAATTGGATACTTCAAGAGAAGAGAAGAGAATTATCAGATAAGGAGAGACATGGTGTTTACTTCGCTTTGCTAGTAATCGAGCTCAGAGATGGGTCTGTTCAACCAGACGACAAGCTGCTAGTCTCAAACCTGTTGGACATAAGTGTACGATCTGTTGAAAGAATCTGGGAAGAAGCCAAAAAGCAAATTGTCGATGGCAAAGAAGTAGATGTCTCAAGCAAGAAGCCAGGAAGATCTGGCCGAAAGAGAAAGGAGCTGGATCTAGAGAGGACCTCAACAATCCCACTAAATAAAAGAAGGACAATTCGATCTCTGGCACGGTCTCTAGGTGTGGCCCGATCGACCCTACATAAGAGGTTCCAGTTGAATGAGCTCAACCGCATCACAAGCACCGTGAAGCCTCACCTCAAGCTAGAGAACAAGCTTGCGAGATTGAAATTTTGTATGTCCATGGTCGATGACAATTCAATCTCAACTTCTCGGGCTATGTTTAAACCAATGACGAATATGGTTCACATCGATGAGAAGTGGTTTGACATGACGAGAGTGAAGAATAGTTACTATGTACTTCCAGAGAACTGAGCGAAGCGCACCGTGTCAAACACTCACAACATTGGGAAGGTGATGTTCCTAACAGCTGTTGCCAGGCCTCGATATATCAATGAGGGGGAGCTAACCTTCGACGGGAAGATTGGCATTTGGGCATTCGTTGAAGAGACCGAGAAGCGGACAAGTCATAACAGAACAAAGGGAACAAAAGTGTTGACATCGATGAAAGTAACTAGGCGATGTGCGAGATTATCTAATCAATAAGGTTATCCGGCAATTCGGGATAAATGGCCCGACGATGACGAGGAGCAACAATATTCATCCAACAGATAATGCAAAGCCCCATGTCCTTCCCAATGATGTAGCTTTTAGAAGCTGTGGAACAAACTGATCTTGACATCCGATAGCTACAACAGACCCCAAATAGCCCTGAGTTAAATTGTTTGGACCTCTGCTTCCATACCTCTCTCCGCCTCTAACCGATCGCAGTCACCTACAAACATCCGAGAACTGATGCAGGGTGTGGAAGAGGAATTCGAGAACTACGATCCCGACAAGTTGCACAGAAGCTTTATCACATTAGAAGCAGTTATGTTTGAAGTTATGAAAGACAAAGGAGGAAATCAATATAAGTTGCCCCACTTGCACAAGGATCACATTCAGAATGCTGGCAGGGAAATCATCAGTGTATATTGCGATAGTCGGGTAGTTGTTGATACTAGGGCCATTATAGAAGAAATGGAAATTGCAATAGGAAAAGAAAATGAAAGGAAAGAATTGGCTAAAGAAGGGAAAAGAAAGAAAAGTAAATGGAAGGGAAGGGAAGAAGTGGCCAGAGAAAGAATGTAGTCAAGAGGGGGCAAAGAGGCCCTTATGTCATGTAGTCAGGTGCTCCTTGTGTATGTCTTGTGTAATCTTGTGTCAAGAGGGGACAAAGATGCCCTTATGTCATGCCCTTGTGTATGCCTTGTCTAATCCTTGTATATCAACTCCTTGTTGGAATTTATTGGAATTATCTGGTTTAGTTGGATTAATTGAATTATCTGGGTTATTTGAATTAACTGGATTAATTTGGATTATTTGAATTAATTTGGGTTCTTTGGATTTATTTGAATTATTTGAATTGATTTGGATTAATTTTAGTTATTTGAATTAATTTAAAATATTTGGATTTATTTCAATGAGGCATGCTAATGTCACAATCAGTATACTTTGAAGGTTAGTGGCAAGCAAGGCCTTTGCTAATCTCATATCATCAGTACATGATCTTCTAATCACTACTAAACCAAAAAGAGACCCTTGTATGGAGTTAACTGAACCAAATTTTAAGCTGAGACTAGTTCACTGAAAATGCTCTAGTTCGAAACATGTTTCAGCACACAACACCTACGTCAGGACCTTTGGATCAAGTGCTACCTAGTTCCTCCTTTTCATGGTCTACAATTTGAAATTTTAAACTACAGTTTTCAATCACAGCATGCTACAGCAGCCAAATTCAAAATATAACTAGGAATAATTATGGCTGGTAAAACCACTGTTGATATTTTCATTCAGCATATCGTTTTCCATATGATCAAAGTTTCAAAAGGTGAGTGCATGCATCTTGGACGTCCATTTTTCTGAACGAAGGGAGCACCATATGGTACCATTTCAGACATTCATACTCATGTTTGCAGTAAGATGAATGTATTACAGCTAACTTGGGCAATTTACTGCATAAGCAAGTTTTAGGCTCTCAGACATCATCTAGACATGATCCCTCTTGCCTCCTCTTTTCCAATTTAAATAATTGTTCTAGAGACAGAGAGAAGTACTGCAAATAAACAAGTTAATCCGAGGAAGGTTTCCTTGAGTAACATAGCTAGTTAATTACTCCTACAAGATGTTTGATCAGTTATGTGTTATCTTTCAGGCAATAAACAGTTATCCTTAGAAACAACTGCAAAGAGTATACTCCAAAATTCAGTAGATAGAGAATAAGTGGTTCAGAGAATACGCACATTCAGTAAATTCAAGAAAGATGAAGTAGAGAAGATTCATAAATTCAGTAAGTGGTTCATACCAGGTTGTATGTGTTGGTGACAGAGATCACCCAGTTGTAGGACTTGGAAATGCTGGAGAAACAAACAGCATGCTGTATTTTAGTTGAGGTTTATGATGAATTGTTCATCAACTAGGTTGGGGAACAAACATAAATACACAGATGTTGGGGCATAATAACAGGCGTCTGAGATGTTTATGATCGTTGTTCGAAAATTGCTGCCTCGTACCTTCGAAAATGTGATATGTCATTATCATTAACTTTGCACACGGTGTGCGCAGATGCTCGATTTTAAGTTTGGTAATCGCCTCCTTCGCTCATTTTCAAACCCTTGCTCATTTCATAGATCACCTTCGCACCTTCTCTTTGTCAACTCCTCCATTCCTAATGCAACGTGATAAGAGAATAAATACCGATGCTCAAACCATACCGGCGCAATCTTAAGCCGGAAAGAGGGAATGCAGTTTTACCACTTTGGCGTTGGTGTAGGCGGTGTGGTATGATCGCCACGGCCTATCCCTCCGCCGTCCGATGGTGTCCCCGCCACGACGACATCGCTGCGAGGTCTCGCCCAGCAAACGCACGAGCGAACAAGAGAAGGAAATGGAGAGGCGCGCGGCGCCGCCCGAGGTACTCTCCGCCCGGGATTAGGCGCTTTAGGAGAGGAAGGACGGTGAGGGACTATCCTCCGACGAGGCGAGGTCAAAGTCGCCGTTGCGATGGCGCCGCCTCCAGTAAAAGCCGCCCATGCAGCGCCTCGGTCCGCTACCGACGCCTAACGCCACCATGACGCCTCGTCGTCGGGCCCATCGATCTTGGCGGAAATCAAGATTTTATGAGGAAGGGGAGCTTGGGGAGGCGTGAGCGGCAGTGCTGGCGGCGAGCAGAGGCAACAAGGCGAGGGAGCCACAAGGGCGAGCGCAGGCAGCAGCGGCGGGGAGGCGGGGAAGCGACGGCGGCGGAGCAGCAGCAATGGGGATTCTGTCGGAGGAGGATGACGAGGAGTCGGGTTTGGTCGGGAGAAATTGGAGGGTTTTTTTTTGAAAAATTGCCCTCGCGACATGTTTTTCGGGACGGGGGGAGTACAATGGAACTGCAAATAAAACATATACTCCCTCCGTTCCAAATTACTAACTAGAACCACGACGAGTAATTTGGAACGGAGGGAGTAGATCGTTAAGCCATTCCCGGAAAAATGCATTGCTAGATTGTAAGCCATTATCTGAAAATGATACTAAGTTTGAAAACGTTTTCCTCGCAGAAAAAAAGTTTGAAAACGTTTATCTCTCCTCTTTGTCGTTGCTAGCCCTTTGCTCTTTCTGCCAATTTTTTTTTATTTTCTTTTACGGGCACGTCGGCTTCATCGCCCGCCGAGGCCGAGGCTTGCTCGCTGTTGCTGCCGTTCGCTTGGCTGTGGCCGGCCTCGCGCGTCGCTCCTTCTGGCTGGCCACCAGCCTCATGCGCAGCTCCTGCTAGCAGCCGCCCATTGCGTGCTACTACTTCTGGCCGCCCAGCCGAACAGCCAAAGAATGAACGAAGGACTTGCGCGTACAGGATTTTGTAGCGACCGATTAAGCTATACGTAGATAAAATATCGGAGGAAATTAAGGTAGGGCGAGCGCCCAACCTCGCCCTACCGAGAGCTTCGCTTGTGATTAAAGTAGTGATCTAAACACTCTTATATTAGTTTACAATAGGAGTACTACCAAAGGGAAACGTTTAACACCGGCGCACCGGTCGAAGCCAGCGCCGGTCGGCTCGTGGCTAGTGGCCCACGCACCGCTTTGGCGTTGCCCTTATCTCTTCCAGGGACGCCCTCCTCCACTCATTTTTTCCACCCAAACTCAATCTTTCTTCCTCTTCTCTGTGCTTCCTCCAAATGACACAAATCCATGACAAAACATCATCGGCTCTCCGCGTACACGCACAGCTCGTGCTCTGCCCCATCAACGCCCGTGGCTGCGCTGCTTCCTCTCTCTTTTCCACACATCCATGGCCACCACGCGCAAGCAACATCAGGCAACTGGGGCGGGGCAGTGGGGACTTTTGTACTGCAAGTCGCCGCTGGTTGCTTGTTCATGTTCCCTATCCTTGCAACTCTGGCGATTCTCGGCTATCTTCCCATGTCGCCAGTGCAAGATTTTCTCCTATCTTTGATTTTGCTCACGCGGTTTGTAGCTTTTTGAATCGCTGGTAGCAGCTTTTCGACTAAACCAGTTGAATCCTTTTTAAATCACTTCTAGTTCTAGCTTTCGTCCAAATGGATGGTTTCTTTTGCATCCTTTTCCCAAAATCACCGGTTCCAGCTTCCCCAATCACCGGTTGAAGCTTTTTATTCAGCGGGTTGTAGCTTTTTTGGATTTTTCAGTCCAGTGTTGGAACCACTAGTTGGGCATGTTACAAGCAGGGGCATTTTTTGCTGGAACCATGTTCTTTCTTTGCTCGAACCGGTCCTAATTTTTGCTACCACCTTGTCTTTTGATTTTGCTGGAACCACTCTAAAAATTGCTACCACCGTCTTTCGATTGTGCTGGAACCGCATTATTTTTTTGCTGGAACCGCCTTTTTCTTTTGCTTCAACCTGACCAGGGTTGTTTTTGTTGCTGAGATTATTTGGCTGGAACTAGCTTTAATTTTTGCTGGAACCATCTAAAATTTTGTTGCTACGGCGGTGGGCCGGTGGCGACGAGAAGCATCTGTGTGTTTTGCTGGAACCGGAGATTTTGTTTTGCTTCCACCGACGGCATTTTTTGTTGCCACCAGCGACGACCTACGGCGGCGAGCGAGGGACTGCTGCTGCAAGCAGGGCGGTGAGATTGCAAATCGTCAAGGAAAGGGAGGCTGGGACCCAAAGAAGGTCATGATGTAATCTCGGCGGATGTGCGGCAAGCGGCTACAAGCTGGTTGTGCCACGACGGCGCGGCGGAGCTGCGGTGGGGGTGGGGACTCAAGCGCTGCAGGATGGGCGGGTGGCCACGCGCGGCGAGGCGGACAAAGCGCGACGATGCAGCAGAAACGCGTGGGTGGAGGAGATCGGGATGAAAGGGACGCGTTGACTTAATCTAACGGTCCCACGAGAACCAATCTAACGGTGGGTGGTCGACCGGCCCAAAATTGGGCCGGTGCACCGGCGCTGATTACTCCCCACTACCAAAGGACGTCTGGACAAAGATCGATCTGGGATGATGATTGCATTTATTGCGGCCGTCGATCTCTTCTAGTCGCATCCTAGAATGATCGTTATTGCTTCAAGATGCATGCATGCATGAAGCATGATGCATGTGTGCCAAAGGATCGATCCGAATGTCATATTCTCTGCTGCCGACATAGCGGTCCGTGGCGAGGTACAGTGGTAGTAGTCATGGAACCTTGGAGTATGATCAATCATTGGAGAACCACGTACGTACGAGAGGTCCATACTGTTGTGCCTTTTGCCTTGGCCGTGAAACGTGACGGGCGTGCCATGTGATCATGTGGACGTGGACGACAGTGTTGCCGTATACATGCATCTACCACCAGCTAGCTGCAGAGAAGAAAGAGAAAAGTGCAGATTGATTATTAGGACTTGGCTGACACGTGTTGAGTTAAGGTCGAGTCCTTCCGTCTGGACTTTGGAGAAAAAGATGCAGTAGTTGGCGAGCCGCCACATACATACACGTGTTGAGTTAAGGTCGAGTCTTTCGTGTGTCGATCGAGCAATCTGGCAATCGAAGACTGACATGATACATGTTCAACATATAATCTGTGAAAGATAAGATAGATGCCTCTCGTCCTCTTGACAAACAGAAAGCGCAAAGAAAACTCGAGGTAAGTAGGTGAAGAAATTAACCAAGCCACGCACGGGCAAGACATCCCTTTCACGCGTCTAATCACGTCCTACTTAGCTGCTGGCAAAGAGTTCCCAACGACATAAACACCGCGTTGAACATGTATTAGCCACATTTGATCCGATTCTGTTTCTTTGATTCCATCAGCGATAATGTAGTACATCAGAACCTACCAATCCGCTCAGTGCAAATCATTGACCTGACCGTGTTCGATGTAAACGCCGCCCGTGATTAGCCAATTAATTAGGCCAGAACGATCGATCCCGAGGTTGATGCTTTCGTATTCTGTTCGGCTTGCCTACCCGGCCTCGTGTCCCTGCTAGGACAAAATTACTGTTCTAACCTTTCTGGCAAACTAAATCCCGATTTGACCTCGGTTCTGAAAAATTTTCGTTTCTGACCTTTTTCGGTGACGCCAAGGTCCCTGGCGTCTGGAAGATGGCGACGCCAGGGTCCTGGCGTCGCCCTAACCCTGCTGCCCTTTGCCCGTTGACTGACGGCGTGGCAAAGGGCGACGCCAGGACCTGGCGTCTGCCCCGTAAGTGGATAACCCCGCGGGCCGAGCCCACCCACCCACCCTTCTGTTTCTTCCTCCTGCGGCGCACGAACAGAGGAGTTTCTCCCTTCGCCTCTTCCCCTCACACCAATCCCCTTGATCTACCTAATCCTTCACCCAAAGTTGTGGATCTGAGCCCCCCAAGCTTCTTTGAGGTATTCTCCCCCATTCCCTCCAATTTGTTTTGCTTTTCCCCTCTTTTGTTGGATGCATTATTTCACATTAGGTGATGTTAGATTAGTAGATGGTTTCTTTGTTTTAGGAAATAGTTTGTAGTTGATAGATGATTTGGTAGGTAGTGTAGTTGCTAGATGTTTGTAGTTGATAGATGAATTTTTTTTTGAATTATAGATGATATATGCATATATGCTAGTAAATTAGCTATATGTTGAATATATATGCATAATCTTTGTTTGAATCTGAGAAGACAACTTTGGCAAGCAAATATATTTAGATAAAATATTATATGTGTGAAGTGGTATGAAAATATAGTTGAATATATAGATGGCAATTTTTTTTTGCAAAAGAGATGATGAAATTTGGTTATTGCGTGTGACATGATTTGTTCAATAGAATGGCGGATGATGATTATAAAATTTATTTCATGATGAAATTTGGTTCTCTAGATGATATGTGTGCATATGTAGAAGAAAGAAATGATGTGGTTATTTTTGATAAGAATGGTGTTTCATATGGCATAAACTTGGAGAAGCAAATTGTTTGATATTGTTTATGTATTAATAGATGTTTGTGATTTGTTTTGTAGGATGGCGGATAATGAGGGACCTTGGTATGACGGATTAATCGATGAGTGGGATAAGGAGCATCGTGCTCGTGCCATTGAGAACGGCAATGTAAGAAGCAAGACTTATAAATTTTCGTTCTTTCTCATTTGTGTTCTTGTATTGATTAAAACATCACTTTATTTGCAGGTTGTAGTTGCTATGCGATGAGGGTCATTCCGTGATGACTTTGATTACGACCAGCGGTATGAGCCTTACATTCGGAGATTGGGTCTTCTCCCATTCGTGTTGCGGTTTAAGCGGCGCGCCCGCTTGATGAACCACGCGGCGCCGACCGCACTTGTGGATCGTTGAGGCGGAGACTCACTCCTTCCACCTTCCATGTGGGGAGATGACGATGACCCTACAGGGCATGGCTATGATAAGCGGCCTTCCTATCAACGGACAAGCTGTTACCGGTCGTGTCAGTGTGGGTAATTGGCGAGAACGGACTGCCGATTTAATTGGCGTTCAGCCCGAGGGCCCTCAGGAAGGCAAGGCCGATACCGCGAAAGTGAGGCATTCTTGGCTAAAACTGGTCAGAGGAAACACCAACCCGTGCCCTCAGGATGCCAATGATGTGGTTGTGCAGCGATGCAGCGGGCCTATCTTTGGTATGTACTAACCAAGGTAGTCTTCTCAGATGCAACTGGGAACTCAGCCCTCTGGATGTTCTTGGGGCCACTTAACAACTGGGATACCCAGTATAGTTGGGGTTCGGCCGCACTAGCATATTTGTATCGTCAGGTAAGAGATATTTGCAACCATTTATCTTGCATTTGTCATGCGCCTCCATATCTAACATGTTTGTTTGATTGCAGCTTGACTTGGCGTGTCGGAGGAAGGAGGTTCATCCTCATTATGCAGGTTTGTTTGGAGCCTATCCGTGTGGATGTGGGAGCGGATCCGGTTGGGCGGCCCGATTTGAAGAACCCTCCTTGCAAACCCACGGGTAATCATGATGGGTTGCATGATGATGATCCATATCGGCGCCCTACGCTTGCTTACTATTGGGAACAAGTGACGGTGTACCTTTGGAAGCTCGCATGTGCGATACAAGTGCTATATGAACGAGCTGGACACCTTGATCGCTGAAAGGGTTATGAGAAGTTCGATGAGATAAAATTTAGTCAAGAATGAAACTTATGTATGTAGCTAACAATGTATCTCTTTGTTTTGCGGTACATTGGTTGCCTTATGTGGAAGATCGTGACTTTGATCTTAATGAGATGTGCACGCGTGATAGCCATCTTTGGCGGGCGAGGTGCCCAATGATATGCTTCTTCGCAGTCGAGTGGCACTTTGTAGACCGTGTGGCAAGACAATTTGGAAAAAGACAAGGTATTCCAATTGAGGAGAGCAAGGAGGAAATGCTATCTCTGCATCGGTAAGCAAGCATGCCTTGAGTATGTAGTAGAGCATTGAATAAGTCAATGTTTGCTAATGCTTTGTCCCGTGCATCATTTGTAGGTTCGATCGAAGGAACAATCGGGATATATCGGATTGGGCAAACAAACACCGTGCGTGGATAGAAATTTGGAATCAAAGAGACACGTTAGTGCAATCGAGAATAGACCTCACAATCGATTGACATATCGAAGTATCAAGTGTGGTATGCGGATCGTTACCGTTAAAGTGAAGCTGTTGGACTCACGAGGAGTGGTCGGAGTTGGTGTCTCAAGACCGGAGACTGCGAAGGTTATCATACCTTCAACACGGCTGTGAGAGACACCAGAGGGGCTCATGTTGACTACGCACCGATGCATGACGAAATGGTAGGCTGTTTGACCTATTCTAAAATACTTGCATCATGTTGTCTTCTTTCAAATACATAAGTTTGGTGTGTTCATGAATTGCAGGGCAGAGAGTTGCTTCTGTGCGTCAACGATGCCAATGTTGCACTGAGTCATCCACCTGGTGGTGCATTATCTGAGAGGACTCTTAGGAGCACGATGGAGGTTAGTCGCAATATATTATAAAAGTTTTTTTCACGGATTAGTTATTTGCATCTCATATCATATCATCTTTTGTGTTGTCGCAGAAGTTCAAGAAGCGGTTCCATAAGATGGCAGCTATGCTTTCTTGCCATGGTGCTCAGTCCAGTGACGTGTATGCACCAGGTAGCCGCGCCGCCAGAGCTAATAAACGGCGTTATGTCCAGAACGAAGAGGACATAGAGGAGGAGGTCAATGAGGAGGAGCCAGCACATCAAGAGGAGCCAACACATGAAGAGGAGCCAACACATCATGATGAGCATGAGTATGATGCAACACATCAAGAGGACATCACATATAACTCGGTTTCCTGTAGCAATGCAAGTCAACAACCCTTTTCCACTTCCATTCTTCCAGCATTTCTTGAATCTTGTCATCATCAGTTATGTCAACCAATTTTCTGTCCCCGGGGCCATCTGCCTTCCTCCTGCTAACGTAGTACACAAAATCATCTTCCTTCAACCCTTGCTTCAACATGAATTTAGTCTTCAACCAATCGAAAGTTAGTTCCCCTTGACTAACTTCCACAATACATGGAGACAAGCCATGCACATGAACAATGTATGAGCACCCATTGAGTTTAGTTAGCCATCTACAACACACAAATGTCTTAGATACATTAAACAAACTAGGGTTTTCACAAAGGTATGATAAATTAAACCAACCAAAAAAATGGGGGTGGAGTTGATTTACCTTGTAGTCTCGAAATACTGAAGATCCAACGGTGAAACCGGACCGATTTGTGAGAGATCTGAGGGGGTCTTTGGACGAGGGAGTCATGTTGGCAGGGCTAGAGGTGAGAGTGGGTGGATATGAGTGAAATGAGAGGGGTAGAGGTGGAGATGAATGGATGAGGTGGGCCCAAAATCTTATCCACTCGAATCTTATCCATCGTGCAAGAATGCATTACGGACACCGGCGCCGAGGACCTTGGCGTGCAGGTGTGGTCGACACACCGCATGCTTGTCTGGTGACTGCGTGAGCATAACAAGCCGACGCCAGGTCCTTGGCGTGCAGTTGTGACACCAGACGCCATGAACCTTGGCGTCTGGCTCACGTCTGCTAACTTGCACGACACACCAGACGGCCTGTCTGGTCACCTGCGCGTGCGAACCTGTCCAGACGCCAGGGACCCTGGCGTCTGGGTGTTGGACGGCAGACGCCACGCACCCTGGCGTCTGGGTGTCCATCAGACACACCAGACGGCGGTCTGGTCACTGCGCGAAGAAGCGAAGCGACGCCAGGTCCTGGCGTCTGGCTGTCGAGCCAGACGCCAGGGACCATGGCGTCTGGGTGTTGGGCCTGTTGTTTTTGCAGAAAGCTTGTTAAAGTTTTTGCTTAGCAACAATTAGCAAACACTGTTAAATAAGAACAAAGCATGCTCTCATCACCCAAAAATATGAACAAAGCATACTAACTAGTCTCGAATGACGAACATAGTTTGCACATAATCTCAAACAGACTCGAATGACAGAAATAGTTCATGAACACACAAGGTCTCTAATAATAAGTTCATACATTAAACAAAGTCTCGACAGTTCATCATGGACGCCGGTGCCTTTCCATTTGTCTACTGAGTAGTACGGGGCCACTTTCCCTTTTTGTCACGTGCCTCGTCCTCCTCTCGTGCATCGCGAGCCCTTGCAAGTTTTCTTGCCCTCTCTTCCTCACGAGCCGCCTTCTCTTTGCGTGCCCTCTCTTCCTCACGCTTCTTGCGCTCACGAGCCTCCATCTCACGACGCTCCCGCTCCAATCCCCGTGCCAAGGACTCCTCGAATCGGCGCTGCCTCCGTAACCAATCTGCACGTTGGGCCTCTTGGACATCTTTTGGTACCTCGTGATCTATCCAAGTGAAGTACTTGCAAAGTGGAGGAGGGGACTACATATAAACCATGATTTTGTTAGACATATGAGTGACAACTTGTTGATGTTTTTTATATGTACACCTAACATACCGGTGGTATGTCATATGCGTTAGTTGGCCTTCGACGATCATGTGCATAGTTGGGACACACGAAAAACCTTCTACCTTCTGTCCATGACTTGTTGCGGTCAGTGGACACCTTCAGCTTGCAAACATCACCACACCAACATGGTGGTGTGGCCACATCCTTCTCTTTCTCCTTGTCCAAACTGGCCTCCAACCACGTCTTCGGCATGTCCTCTTGGTCCACGCACGGCGGCCTCGTCCTGGAACCGGATGAAGCCATGCCTACAAAAAGAACAATTGTTAGCACAAGACATAAAGAGAGCAAATGCATAAATACAGTAAATGAATAAATGCTAGGAATTGTATGAACAAATAATATACCATTATTATTAGATCAACCATCTGGATTAAGCAAAAAACCGAAGGCCGATCCATTATCAACCATTCCTCTACGACCACCTCTACCACTTGTGCTTCCTCTTCGACGGCCACCACCTCTAGCACTTGTGCCGGCTCGACCACCACCTCTAGCACTTGTGCCGGTTCGACCACCACCTCTAGCACTTGTGCTCCCTCGACCACCACCTCTAGCACTTGTGCTCCCTCTACGAACACTAGCACCTCTAGCACTTGTGCTCCCTCTACGACCACCACTACCACCTCTGACACTGGTGCTTCCTCGACCATCACCACCGTCACCTCTTCCACCTCTTTCACCATCGGTGCCGCCTCCACGACTTGTTTTTCTTTTTTTCTTTTTCTTATTTTTGCATGTCCGCTCATTGTGTCCCCCTTCACCGCACACCCCACAGTTGACAATGTCAGGAGCCTCCATGAAATGACCGCTACCAAATTGTTTCATGCCAGTGTATCCAGCCAAGTCATCCATATCACCCCTGAACCTCTTAGTTCTCCTTCTACCCTTCGTCTCCACCTTGAGAAGAGGGTCCGCCTAATATGAGGGCCATGGTACTCGAGCCATCGTGATTGGTCCAAGAAAGGATGAAATCTTGGCGCCCATGTCAACCTAGTAGCTTCCACATGGAACTCTTGCATCCTCACGGTTTTTCCATCATTAACATGTATGTTTCTCGCCTTCGCCGCCGTTATCAAATGCGAGCATGGCCAATGATACTTACTAGGCCTCTCGCACTGACACCACCGAGTCTTCAGTTTCACCTCAAATGCAGCACCACCATATTGTCTACCATCTCGTGTTGTGCCACCTGGCTCATCAATTTGATAGATCATTTCAAGTCTATCGAATACGATAACTTGTTGCCGTGAAGACTTGCTTGCTTGTAACTGCAACCATTCATCAACCTTTTCCGGATAATCCTTTTTTTCACCTATCCATTTTGCAGTCTCTTCAGAATGCCTCTGAAAGTACTCATTAAGCTTGAAGAAGGTGTACTCCACTATTGCAGTCACCGGCAAAGCACGAGCACCCTTCAACACATTGTTGAAACATTCTACGAGATTGCTCGTCATGTCACCATATCGCCAACCACCATCGTCATGAGCGCGTGCCCACTTGTGCTTCTCGCTTAAATTCCTAGTTAAGAAGTCTTTTCCCCCTTCGTTCACCGCTGCAAAGAGTTTGTTGTACCGAGCATCGAAACCTTGGGTGGTGAAGGCCACACATACATGGGTAAGGTCTTTCTTTGAGCTCCTTGCTCTTACATGCCCGGTAAAAGTTGGCCACGAAATGCCTCATGCACCATCGTGGTGAAGCTTTGGAAATCTGGAATAACAATGTCCATTGCCTTGAGTATGCCATGATGTCGGTCCGATATGATGCATACCTCCTAGCCCCAATCACGTTGTGCCTAACATGACCCATGAACCACTCCCAATTGTCTTGGTGCTCGGAAGGCACCAAAGCAAATGCACACGGCAACACGTTGTCGTTTGATGAGTGCGCCATTGCTACCATTAGTGTGCCCTTATATCTACCGGTCAAGAACGTGCCATCTATAGACAAGACCGGACGACAATGCTGAAACGCCTCCACACATTGTCCATAACTCCAGAAGGCACGGTGGAACACTCCCTCATGATCCTCGACCACATGAAACATGCCCGGGTTCCTATGTGCAATGGCAGCCAACAACCTTGGGAGCTGGTTGTATGCTTCTTCATAACCACCGTACAACATCCTAATAGCATTTGCCTTTGCCTTCCATGCCTTCCCATACTTGACTTCATAACCAAATTGTTTTTTCACCGTCCGCATGAGAAACCTCACTTTCACAGTGGGATCAAAGGCTATGTCTTTCATCCATTTGTATCCAAGATACTCAGATGTGAGTTGACGGTGTGTCTTTCTAAGTCGTTTCGATGGCGGTTTGCATCTATGAGTGGTATCACAACTTGTTAACACCCATTCTTCGGTTTCTTTAAGCTTTCTTGCACGAACCTTCCATGTGCATTCCTTTTGCTCACACACCACGGTGTAGCGCAACTTCATGTCGGAGTGCTCAACATAAATTGGCCTATGGTTTCGAATGGCATAGTCAGCCAACCAAAACTTCAGCATAGGCAAGCTCAGAAACTTCAATCCTTTCTTCAAATAAGCATTCTCGTCCTCATTGTCCACCCTTGGTTCTCCTGGATCCGGGCATGGTGTTGGCTCAATCGCCGTCATTCTCATTCCACCGTCAACAACAGCTTTATGGGCAAGGCTGAGATCTTTAAACAAGTGAGTTCTTTTTGGTAAACCCGTCAGCTCAAAGTGGATTTGGTTCTCCTCCTTTGTGAATCCATCCTCGTCCAACTGTTCAACTGGACCCTCGTCATCCGAGTCATATGCATATTGACGCCTAAAAGGCAAGTCACGATCCATGTCCTTTTGCGCTATGTACACATCCAAGTCACCAACATCATTGCCATGAAACCCTTCCTCTTGCTCTTCGTCGTCATCATAAGCATCTTCATCCTCTTGAATTACTCCTCACTAGCAATCACCTCAACTTCATTTGCTTGGCTAGTTGGTGGTTGGCTAGAAGCATTGGGGACATACAACTCAACCTCATTTGCTTGGCTAGTTGGTGGTTGGCTAGAAGCATTGGGGGCATACAACTCAACCTCATTTGCTTTGATAGTTGGTACACGGGACGTGGTGGGGATAAACATTGGGGCATCAACCACAACACTATGCTCAACATGTGGCACCATTGTCCTCTCGCTCATGTCATCCATTGGGGAAGAGACATGCGGTTCAAATCAAAGGTAAACCGAGGAGATTCAACCTTGGTGGCAAACAATTCAAGTGACTTGTCTTCCGATTGGGATACTTTTTCCTTGTATACATCCCAATGCAAATCCGAGGTGATAGGCATACTTTTCAAGCGAGATTTGGCTCCAACTCCAACATCATACCTTCCTATTAACTTAACATCAACATTGGTGTCCATCCACTTCAAAACTTGTCTCACTTTTGCAACAACATCCGCATAGCTAGGGCTTCTATCAAAAACCAATGGTTCCTCACCCGTGTCGGCATTGTTACTCAAGAATGCCTCCTTGTCTATGTAATGAACATTAACAAGTCTCTCCATCTAAAAAGTAACATGAATGCATTTAAGACTTCAATGAGAATTGGAGTTTATCCAAATACATCTTATTATATCCAAATCATATAAACACTAAATTATTCCTACTACAAACCATGCATAGCACTATATTAAGCAAAGTTAACCCTAATCACTAATTAACACACTAAGCAAAGTTAACCCTAATCACTAACTAACCCTAACCCCCAATATTTCTACTCAACAAACATATATTCCTACTACAAACCATGCATAGCACTATATTATCAAAGTTAACCAAGCCATTCACACTAACATAAAGGGGAGAAAACATGAACTAGGGTTCCACCAACATGTATAAAATGCAACCAAAATACAAAGACTTAACAAAAATAATTGGATGATTTGAGGAGATTACCACAAGCAACAAAGTGATGGAAAGATCCACCTAAAGGAAGCACCTTTTGGAGAGGATTTGAGGGGAGCTTGAGGATGGGAGAGAGTGGGGCGAAGCTCTTCTTCAAGCTCGGGTGGATTGGGGAAAGTGTGTGGGGTGGGACCCACACACTCTCCGGTGGGGTTATCCACTTATCAGGGGCAGACGCCAGGTCCTCCTGGCGTCTCCCCCTTTGCCACGCCGGTGGTCGTCAACGCGCAAAGGGCGGCGGGGGTTGGGGCCGACGCCAGGACCTGGCGTCTGCCAGAACTCAGACGCCAGGGACCTTGGCGTCACCGAAAAAGGTCAGAAACGAAATTTTTTTGTAACCGAGGTCAAATCGGGATTTAGTTTGCCAGAAAGGTTAGAACAGTAATTTTGTCCTCCCTGCTAGTTTATCCCTCGATTGACCTGTGCGTCACGGCATGTGCCGGCCGACCGGCTCTCTGCCGCGCCGTACGGACGCTTTCGGCGGCATGGCACGGCAGTGCCCGGAAATTACCGCCGCCGCACGCCCAGCACGCGTGCGTTGAATTTACTGCCCGCTTTCACCTGCTAACAAGGACAACTCAAAGGCAAACAACTTAAACTCTGAACGATTAAGCGGCGTGCGCCTGAGCAATTCGGCACGAGGTTCCGTTAGGCTCGTTACTTGATCCATTTAGTAACAAGATGATTAACGTCGCTATTATTGGGTTTTGTCTTTTGACGATTAGGCCAAGAGATGAGATAAGAATATGGAGTGAGTAGAGTGCTTCATGGTCTCGTTTCGTTACCTGTCGGAAAAAGTCTGAACCTCCCGTCACGGGCCGCTATATTCAGAGAAGATTACATACTTGTTCCCTCTCGCTATGTCCGTACGTACTTAGGTCACCTACTAAACCATTGACTCGAGGCACTCTCACATCAAGAATTATCACTCAAAAGTCACCACTTTGACAAAAAGGAAAAGGGAGGGGAAACAACCAAACAGAGAGAGCCAAAATCATATCATCAGTGCTAAAAATGACTAGTTCCAGTTCTTGACATAGAGAAAAGGACACTGTGAAGTCTGAACAAACAAAGCAAGCCAGATCGAACTATGTGCATCTTGTTTTTTCAGGTATACGTTGGTTGGTTGGTTGGCTGAGTCCGTTGCAACGGAGCCGAGCGATCCACTGGCAAGTTGCCGGTCGTGTCAGCCCGCTGCACCGTCACGTCGCCCGGTGTTCCCGCCGCCGCCGTCCGTCTTGTTCCGGTCCACACGTACCGTCGTCTCGATCCCCAGCCTGCCGCTTTTGCCCGCTCATTTCCGTCGGCAGCAACGGCCTTGTCTTCCCAGAAACAACACCATTCCGAATTGGGGCACTTGGCTAGCTAGCTAGCTAGGCCGGCGCCTCCCAGCTAGCTAAAATTAACCACCTCTCCGATTCACCTATACGGCAACGCGGTTCAGTTTACGTAGCCGGACGACCACGACACGGAGGCGGGATCAGGTTTTCGTATCGTCTCATTTCCTCATCATCCGTTTCTTGCTAAATAAGGCTACGTTGAGTGCGTCGTCTTATCCGATCCATCGCAGCCGGGCGACAGCGATCGGCGCGCGGACGTGGTGCCGCCACGGGAGAGGCGACGGTGCCGAGTGCCAAGGGCAGCCCGTCGCAGTGATCTGGTAGCCTGGCAACCATCGATGCCGGCACAAGAATTCTACCGCTAGCTGCCTTGACGACAAGTTGGATTCGTTCTTCCAGGAATCATACACGCCTGGGCGGCAACCCAACCCAAGAATCTTGGGCTCGTCGAGACCTAGGCAATGGAGTAATCTGTCTGTTACGCACGATCCCAAACCGTCCAGACCGCACGCACGAACGCACGGTCAAACGCGGATCCGCTGGTCCATATTGCGGCTTCCTGCTTGTTCCCAGGCCGCACGGGCGCGAATATGTTCGATTTCACTGCCGCACAGGTCAAAAACACCACACGAAAACCTATATGCACGCATCGCTCGTCTCTGTGCACAAACCATTCGTAATTTTATCTTTCCATTGACTGGTTAATCGGTAACTAGAACTCTAGTAGTGTTTCTGCAATCTGGGGAACTCGCGACGGTAGAGCCAGTCACCACCTACGCGCCTAGGCCATATCTGTATCTTGTGTATATCAATGGCGAAGTCGCGTATAAAATACGATTAGACTGCACCGCGTGTACGTACAAAAGTCGAGCAGAGATCCCGCGTACAAATAACATATGCAAATGGAAATTCTGAGCCATCTAATCAATCGCTAGTAGCTGGCTAGGTGACGCTTCTATACCGGTAACCTACTTTTTCAGTGACCTGTACCATGCCCGTTCTAGCTGTAGATCGTAGAGTAATGCAGGCAAGTATGCTTTATATTTGCAACCGACTGTACGTGTCTCGAGTAAATTATATCACTACTTGTGTCAAAGCGTGCATCGTGGCCACGACACGCTGGTTTGGAAGAGTACCTATTGTCAATGCCACGACAGTAGACATACCAACGGAACACCTATCTAGACCTTATTTTGAGAACGGAAATACGGAAAAAGGAGATATATGGATAAGTTTTTTTTTTGAAATGGAAGTAGAAGGCGTGCCTCGTATATTAATTAAGAGAGAGGAATAGTTTGGTTGTGTGTTCAAATACATCTTTTATTACAACAAAGGATTTACTCTCCCAGCATGAGCGTCCCTAGCTTGTTAGCTCCGGCGGTCACCCGAAGCAAGGCCTCTTTCTTGTTGTTGTCTAATAAGATGGTCGGTGGCATCCCTTTGCTACGGACAACATGCGTGTTTCTCTTATTTCGAATAGACTGTGAGATGAGCATGGTTAAGGAGGACGACGGAATTTTATTCTTGTGGAGGCAGAGGCCGGAATTTCTTGGAAGCACGCGATGACCGTTGCTACACAACGGAGTATCCCTACAAGGCTCATTTTCTTGGATGATCCATTCAAGTATGGAACAAGCGGTGTGGAAAATTTGGGCTCCTCCTAAGGTGAAGTTCTTCGTGTAGTTGATCATCTAAAATAGAGTTTGGACGGTTGATAGATTGCCCAAGCTGAGGGTGTCCCACTTGTGGTGATTGCCCAGTTTGTAGAAGGGGACAAGAATTAATTGACCACCTTCTGTCTCACCGAAGATGACCCTTCGGTCTCTCCGAAGAGCACTTGCCAACCTTTTGTTATCAATGTCGTATTATTTATTTATTGTCAATACAATGGCAATGTAGGTGTCTTCTATTCGGCTATTTCATTTGTACATGTTTGCATAATTTGTTGGTTCCTGGGTCCTATTACGTGCTCCTTTTCTATTTAGTATTGTCCTATGATGGTTAAGAATCGGTATCCCGAAAGACTGATGAGTGAATACATGATTTCAATCATACTTATGTTAAATATGTTCCATAGTATGTAACAACCAAATATGTCTAGTAAGTTGCTTTGTCACTCATTCTACAAGAGATTGATGAGTCCTTCCCAACCTCCTTGCAAGTGACAAGACAACATACCCAGACAGCCACTGATAGAGGAATCGACAAAAATGACAACAAGACACCCAACAGTCAAGATCCTGAAAGACTTGGGGGCTACTAAGGGTGCCATAGCCCATGGGTATAGTTAGGGAGGACGAATCCAACCCGATACAACAGTATCACGCCCAATATGCGACCCTATCCAAAGGGAACTCGAAGGTCCCACCAAGGATAGACCCGCATATTGGAACGCTTTTGCAAGGTGGATATCATTACACCAACATTACATAATAGTGGGGATACCTCCAATACATACAATGTCACTTGAATACAACAATACAACATACAAGAACAACATCCGACGACGGATGAAACATAAACAGAAGCTCAAACGACATCCACCCTGCTAGCCCAGGCTGCCGACCTGGAACCTATCCCCTGATCGAAGAAGAAGCAGAAGATGAACTCAAGCAAGCAAACATCGCTCTCGCGTCATGATCATCGCATAAACCTGTACCTGCAATTGTTGTTGTAGTAATCTGTGAGCCACGAGGACTCAGCAATCCCATTACCATGGGTATCAAGACTAGCAAAGCTTAATGGGAAAGGAAGGGGTAAAGTGGTGAGGTTGCAGCAGCGACTAAGCATGATATGGTGGCTAACATACGCAAATGAGAGCGAGAAGAGAAACAAAGGAACGGTCGTGAAGCTAGCAATGATCAAGAGGTGATCCTGAACTCCTACTTACGTCAAACATAACACAGAAACCGTGTTCACTTCCAGGACTCCGCCGAGAAGAGACCATCACGGCTACACATGCGGTTGATGCGTTTTAATTCGGATCTGGTGTCAAGTTATCTACAACCGGACATTAACAAATTCCCATCTGCCACATAACCGCGGGCACGGCTCTCGAAAGTTTATACCCTGCAGGGGTGTCCCAACTTAGCCCATGACAAGCTCTCGCGATCAACGAAGGAATAGACCTTCTCTCAGGAAGACCCGATCAGTCTCGGAATCCCGGTTTACAAGACATTTCGACAATGGTAAAACAAGACCAGCAAAGCCGCCCGATGCGCCGACAATCCCGATAGGAGCTGCACATATCTCGTTCTCAGAGCAACACCGGATAAGTCAAGCTACGAGTAAAACCAGACGTCGAGTTGCCCCGAGGTGGCCCCGCAGGTTGCTCGTTTCGGACCAACACTTAGACAAGCACTGGCCCGGGGGGGCTAAAATAAAGATGACCCTTGGGTTAATTACTCCCAAGGGAAAAGGTAGGTGGTGGTTAGGCAAATGGTAAAACCAAGGTTGGGCCTTGCTGGACAAGTTTTATTCAAAGCGAACTGTCAGGGGGGTCCAATAAATCACCCGACCGCGTAAGGAACGCAAAATCCGGGAACATAACACCGGTATGACGGAAACTAGGGCGGCAAGAGTGGAACAAAACACCAGGCATAAGGCCGAGCCTTCCACCCTTTACCAAGTATATAGATGCATTAATAATAAAAGAGATATTGTGATATCCCAACCAAAATCCTGTCCACCATGGAGAAATCTTCAACTTCACCTGCAACTAGCAACGCTATAAGAGGGGCTGAGCAAAAGCGGTAACATAGCCAAACAATGGTTTGCTAGGAATGGTGTCAAAGGTTAGATGTTCATGGCAATTTGGGGAGGCTTGAAGAGCAAATGATAGGTAACGCAGCATAGCGATAGAACGAAGCAACTAGCATAGCAATGATAGTAGTGAGATCCAGGGTAGCGGTCATCTTGCCTGAAATCCCGCAAGGAAGAAGAACGAGTCCATGAAGAAGATGAAGCCACGAAGACGAACCACACGTGATTTAACGCATCCTCACGATCGCAACGAAACGGGAGCTATCGAGAAGAAGCACACAACATGGTAAACACACCACACATGAACAAGACATGATGCACAACAAGCATGATGCATGAGAAAGCTATATGAGGCTACTCATGGCAAGAGATGATGCAAACAAGAACAACACATCAAGGCAAGTTTAAATGAGGCCGGGAACAACATATAACTATTCCGGTAAGTCCTCATATGCAAATTTTGAAATTGGTCCAGAACTGAATAAACATTATGTTCAAGTAGTTAAACAGCAAGTTAAGATGCACCAAGATGATCTACACGAAATTCTAGTCAAGTTACATATAAAATTCATTAGATTCGGAGCTACGGCCTAGAAGATATGAGCAAAACAAGTTAAACATGGCATTGATGCAAAATGCACCCAAACATCAAGCAAACACCTCAAAACAAGGATGCAACATGATAATATGAAACTACGTGCAAAAACAAGCAAGTTTCATATAGAGCACACTCAAAACGGAGCAACGGTTCAACACATACACTCTATACAAGTCATAGCAACAATCTGTCCATAACAGCAACTAGGCATCTTACAAGCATCAAAACAACATACTACAACACCCCAACATAAGAACAAAAGGCATGGACATGAAGTACAGGTAAAGCATAACAAAACATGAACACTGAGCTATCTCCAGAAATCACTAGAACATGCTCCAAAACACATGGTAAGATTGCAAATAATAACAGTTTCAGACTTTAACAGAAATAACATCAGGTTGCAATATTTAGAGCAAGCAAACAACATGTTACATGAACTTATCATGTCAAACAAAGGCATGGCATGATACTACTAAATTCATAGAACAACAGTCCCTTACTGACCATGAGCCAAAAAGGATCAGAAAATATGATGGCACCCATGTAAACATAGCAAATTATATTACAGATTCATACATGGCAGGAACAACAATAAGTAGGCATGCTGGTGAGCTTAAACCACTCACCACAGAGCAATACATGACATGGCAAGGCAACCAACAGTAAGAAGGCATGTTTATGAAGCTAAGCATGGCAATAGCAAGGTCATAGGGTGCATGGATCACTAGCAAACAATCATGGAAATATTGAACTTAATGTTAACGGGCTGACAGCAACATTTTCAAGCAACTTTGAAGCAAGATAACATGTTCCAGCAGGCTATAATTGCAACCAAGGGCATGAATGGATAGAGAAAGACATGTATATCAAAACATGTTTATGGGACATCTCCAGATTATGCATAGAATGATTAGTAGCAACATGTTAATATGGCATCACAAAATTACAGAATCTGTCTAGCAAAACAGCAACAGCAAGTACCCTCCTTAACAAGCTCGATTCACTCACCACAAGTCATTGCATGACAAGGTAAGAATAGCATCATCAAGAAGACATGTTTTTGAAACAAACCAAGTCAAGAACAAGTCCATAGCATGCAATGATCAAATATAGCAACCTTGGCCAAATTTAATAACATGTAAACAATCTGCCAGGAAACATTTTGAAGCAAAAGTAGAGCACAAAAATGACATGCTAGACTACACCATAATTGCAAACAAGGGCATGAATGGATAGACAATAACCATATGTACAAAACACCCTTACTGAAGTATCTCAAAATATGCATGGATCTCTCTGTAGCATCAAGTTTACATGGCATCAAAATAACAATGAGCAGGGACTAAAATCAGCAATATCACGAAGCCTAGTTTGCATGCTTGTGCTAGTCACCACATTGATCACAAAAATACATGGCATACACCCCTGGAAAGATGGCATGGCATAGATCAAAACACATGAAGACATCAACCTCATAGGATGCACACATCAATCATGGCAAAAATGACAGATGAGCAAGTTATAACAGTTTCAGCAGATTAACAGCAACATGCACTCTTCCAACAGCATTTCGGGCATCAAGATGATCTCAAATGAAAATGATGCAATGGAATGAAATGAAGTACTCATCGAGGCGAACAATTTGACATATTACACGCACAAAACGGAGCTACGGATGCAGAGATATGATGTGATGAACATGACACCAGAATGTGAAAATATAAAGACTTTCTGGAAAAAACGGACCGAGCGCAAAATTGCTATATAGCGCACGGTGCGAGGGATAGCTGGGTTCCTCACCAATGGGCTTGGCCCATATGTAGAGGAGGTGAGGCAGGCCGGTGGGAGGAACTGGGCTGGGCCGACGGCCGGGCTGCGGGGTCCATGCGGGGCCGGTCCGAGCGGGCGCGGTCAACGTGCACGGGAGCTGCTCGCTCCCGAGGACATGGCGGTGGCGGCGGCTCGATCCGGCTGGAGCTCGCCGGAGCCAACGAGGAGGAGGCCGGGGCGCGAGGGGGTGGCCGGATCCGGTCGCTCCGAATCCATTCTGGCCGGATCCGGAGGCAACACGCGACGGGATGGCGGCGAGGAAGCTCCGGCGGCGGCGGCGCCTTCCTGCAGAGAGAAACGGGGAGATGAGGGAGAGAGAAAAAGGAGAGGGAAAAGGATGGGACGACAGCGGGCGGCGCGACCCGGGGCACCGGAGGAGGTCGCCGGCGGTGAGGTGAGCGGCGGCAGGGTCGGGCGGCGCTGGGGCAGAGGAGCTCAGCTCCTTCGAACCAGATCGGGGCGAGGGAGCAGGAGGCGACGCGGTCGGGCCCCGATGGGCTCGCACGGACATGGCTGGCTCGGGCGGGCTGCGGCTTGCCGAGGCGCCGGGCGCGAGGTGGCGCCGCTGATTGGCCGGGTGACGCTGCGGGGTGAGGTGGCGCGCGCTGGTTGGTCCGGGCGTGGTGGCGGCGGCACCAAGTGGCGAAGCTGGAGCGGGTGGCGCGGAAATGGAGGTGTGAGGCGGCGGAGATCCCGAGGAGGAGGGGGGATTGCTGCGGCTGGGGTTAGGGAAGGGGTAGGTTGTCCAAAAATGGAAGGAGGGGATTAAATAGGTAAGGGTTAGGGTTAGAGGGGATTTTGGAGCGTTTTGGAGCCTTCGGATCACGATCCGACGGTCCGGGGCGGAGGGAGACTAAGTGAGGGGTTGGTGGGCTGTGTAGAATGCATTGGGCTGAGAAGAGAGAGAGGCCCGACAGCAGTTTCGGAGACCGAAACGTCCGACGAATATACCGGCTATATCGCGGTTATATATTTAACAGTAGGGCAGTCAAACAAACCCCGAATGCGACGAAACTTGGCAGGCGGTCTGTCTACACTATAATAAGACCGCACGACAAGTTGCAACCCATTCCGAGAACATTTTTATGCCACTTATAAAATAATATTTCGGAGGTGCCGCGGGCGCGTGCAAGTGTGAAAGGGCTCGGAACGGACAACGGAGAGAAGCGACGGAACCCGAACGGATGCAAGTTTTGAAAAACATGCAGATGAAATGCAGATGATGACATGACAAAATGCAACACGCAAGCAATGACATGGCAACGACGGTGAATAACTGGCAGACACCTGGCGCATCGAATCCGGGGCGTTACAAACAGGTGGGCCAACTCGACAACTGTGAGTCCACCTACAATACAAGAGCACATAATCAAACTTGGAGTACATTGCTACTTCTTGAGCTTGTGTTGGTTTTCCTTGAAGAGGAAAGAGTGATGCAACAATAGTAGCATAAGTATTTCCTTCAGTTTTTGAGAACCAAGGTATCAATCCAGTAGGAGGCTCCTCAAAAGTCCCACCCACCTACACAAACAAACAAAGAACTCGCACCCAACGCAATAAAGGGGTTGTCAATCCCTTCACGGCCACTTGCGAAAGTGAGATCTAATAAAGATAGTATGATAAAATAAATATATTTTTGATATTTTATAATATAGATGCAAAAAGTAAAGATGCAAATAAAAGTAGATTGGAAGCAAATATGATAAGAGATAGACCCGGGGGCCATAGGTTTCACTAGTGGCTTCTCTCAAGATAGCATAAGTATTACGGTGGGTGAACAAATTACTGTCGAGCAATTGATAGAAAAGCGAATAATTATGAGATTATCTAGGCATGATCATGTATATAGGCATCACGTCCGTGACAAGTAGACCGACTCCTTCCTGCATCTACTACTATTACTCCACACATCCACCGACTCCTGCCTGTTGGGGAACGTAGTAATTTCAGAAAAAATCCTACGGACACGCAAGATCATAGTGATGCATAGCAACGAGAGGGGAGATTGTGTCCACGTACCCTCGTAGACCGAAAGCGGAAGCGTTAGCAAAATGCGGTTAATGTAGTCGTACGTCTTCACGGCCCGACCGATCAAGCACCAAAACTATGGCACCTCCGAGTTCTTGCACACGTTCATCTCGATGACGTCCCCCGTACTCCGATCCAGCAGAGTGTCGAGGGAGAGTTCCGTCAGCACGACGGCGTGGTGACGATGATGATGTTCTACCGTCGCAGGGCTTCGCCTAAGCACCGCTACGATATTATCGAGGAGGACTTTGGTGGAGGGGGCACCGCACACGGCTAAGAGTTCAATGATCAATTGTTGTGTCTATGGGGTTCCCCCCTCCCCTGTATATAAAGGAGTGGAGGAGGCAGCCGACCAAGGTGAGTGGCGCGCCCTAGGGGGGGAGTCCAACTCCCATCGGGAGTAGGACTCCCCCCTTTCCTATAAGGAGAGGGAGAGGGAAGGAAGAGGAAGGAGGGAGGAAGGAAAGGGGGGCGGCTGATACGTCTCCAACGTATCTACTTTTCCAAACACTTTTGCCCTTGTTTTGGACTCTAACTTGCATGATTTGAATGAAACTAACCCGGACTGACGCTGTTTTCAGCAAAACTACCATGATGTTGTTTTATTTGTAGAAAAAATATATTCACGGAATGTCCTGGAAATCCATGGAGGCACTTTTTCGAATTAATAAGAATTTTTGGTGAAAGAATTAATGCCAGGGGGCCTACAGCCTGTCCACGAGACAGGGGGCGCCCCCTAGGGCGCGGCCTCCTATCTCGTGGGCCCCCTGGACCTCCACCGACGTCAACTCCAACTCCATATATTCACGTTCGGGGAGAAAAAAATCAGGGAGAAAGTTTCATTGCGTTTTACGACACGGAGCCGCCGCCAAGTCCTAATCTCTCCCAGGAGGGCTGATCTGCAGTCCGTTCGGGGCTCCGGAGAGGGGATTCGTCGCCGTCGTCATCATCAACCATCCTCCATCACCAATTTCATGATGCTCACCGCCGTGCGTGAGTAATTCCATCGTAGGATTGCTGGACAGTGATGGGTTGGATGAGATTTACCATGTAATCAAGTTAGTTTTGTTAGGGTTTGATCCCTAGTATCCACTATGTTCTGAGATTGATGTTGCTATGACTTTGCTATGCTTAATGCTTGTCACTAGGGCCCGAGTGCCATGATTTCAGATCTGAACTTATTATGTTTTCATGAATATATGTGTGTTCTTGATCCTATCTTGCAAGTCTATAGTCACCTATTATTTGTTATGATCCGACAACCCCGAAGTGACAATAATCGGGATACTTCTCGGTGATGACCGTAGTTTGAGGAGTTCATGTATTCACTACGTGTTAATGCTTTGTTCCGGTTCTCTATTAAAAGGAGGCCTTAATATCCCTTAGTTTCCGTAAGGACCCCGCTGCAAACGGGAGGGTAGGACAAAAGATGTCATGCAAGTTCTTTTCCATAAGCACGTATGACTATTTACGGAATACATGCCTACATTACATTGATGAACTGGAGCTAGTTCTTTATCACCCTATGTTATAACTATTGCATGAGGAATCGCATCCGGCATAATTATCCATCACTGATCCATTGCCTACGAGTTTTTCACATATTGTTCTTCGCTTATTTACTTTTACGTTGCTACTGTTACAACTACTACAAAAACTCAAAACATTTATCTTTACTTTTGCTACCGTTACCTTTATTATCATACCAATTTTGCTACTAAATACTTTGCTGCAGATACTAAGGTATCCAGGTGTGGTTGAATTGACAACTCAACTGCTAATACTCAAGAATATTCTTTGGCTCCCCTTGTGTCGAATCAATAAATTTGGGTTGAATACTCTACCCTCAAAAGCTGTTGCGATCCCCTATACTTGTGGGTTATCAAGACTAATTTCTGGCGCCGTTGCCGGGGAGCATAGCTCTATTCTTTGAGTCACTTGGGATTTATATCTGTTGATCACTATGAAGAACTTGAAAGATGATCGAACTACTATTTTGCCCTCAACTACGAGTGGAGGTAAGGAACTGCCATCTAGCCTTGCACTAGATTCTCCTTCTGTTATCAGTAGGCTTGCTACACCTAAACCTACTACTGCTATGAATTCTGATATGTCGCATGTTATTGATGATGCCACTTCTGCTATGCATGATGAAACTACTTCTGTGTGTGATACTAGTTTGCCATTAGGTGAATTTCTTGATGAACAACTTGCTAGAACCTATTATTGATGATAGTGATGATGAAGGTTCCCCCAATGATTATGTATTACCTGTTGTTCCTAAGGGTTATGTTATGAATGAAGCAGCTGCTATGGAAATTCTTGCTTGCAATGATAGAAATGATCTTAAGAAATTATTAGCTAAATGGAAGCAACAGTCTCTTAATGCTAGAATGAAACCCGATCCTGCTTTTGCTACTTCACCTATCGTATTCTTGATAAGGATTATGAATTCTCTGTTGATCCCGATATTATTACTTTAGTTGAATCTGATCCTTTTTATGGCCTTGAATCTGAAACTTTTGTGGCACATCTTACCAAGTTGAATGATATAGCCACCCTATTTACTCATGATTAGAAGTCTCGCTATTTATACATCCTTAAGATATTTCCGTTCTCATTAAAGGGTGATGCTAAGACTTGGTATAATTCTCTTGCTCTTGGTTGTGTGCGTAGTCCCGTGATATGATTTATTACTTCTCGCTAAATATTTCCTGCTCATAAGAAACAAGCTGCCTTGCAGAAATATATAATTTTGTGCAAATCAAAGAAGAGAGTCTCCCACAAGCTTGGGGAGGCTTCTCCGATTATAATGCTTTGCTGATCACCCTCTTAAGAAAAATGAAATACTTGATATCCTTTATAATGGACTAACCGATGCTTCCAAGGACTACTTGGATAGTTGTCTGGTTACATTTTCGGGAAAGAACGATCGATTTAAGCTGAAATATTATTGAATGATATGTTGACTAATGAAAATAATTGGACTCTTCCCGAGCCAGTTCCTGAAGTAATTCCTGAACCAATTGAGCCAACTCCTGAGCCTATTCCTAACCACTCCAAAGAAGAGAGGTGTTTTATTTCTCAGTCCTGAAGATATGCAAGAGGCAAATAAATCAATGAAAGAAAAAGGTATTAAACCTGAAGATGTTAATAATTTACCTCCTATTGAAGAAATACATGGTCTTAATTTACCGCCTGAAGAACCACATTGTCTTGATAACCCGAGACAGGTAGTAAAGGTAAATTCTCTCTATAGATATGATAAAGTTGAAATCCCCTCTACTAAATTTCATAGCCCGTGCTTAGATCAATTTGATGACTTATGGCTAGACAAGGAGGTTTTAATGCTTATGTTGGTAGAGAGTTAAAGAATAATGCTTTCGAGATAGGACGCGTAGACGATAATATAGCTAGAGTTAAAGATGAACTTCACCGCGTTATCAAATATGCGTCTATGGTTGCTACTCAAGCTGAGCAAGTACTTAAAGCTCAAAATGATTTGCTTGATGAATTAAATAATAAAAATGACTTTGTTGTTAGAGTGGCTACTAGAACTGGTAGAATGACTCAGGAACCTTTGTATCCTGAAGGCCACCCTAAGAGAATCGAGCAAGATTCTCAGAGAAACAATTTAGAGGCACCTAGTTCTTCTAAAAAGAAGAAAAAGAAAAATGATAGGACTTTGCATGCTTCTAGTGAACCTACTGTAGACACACCTGAGAATCCCAATGACATTTCTATTTCTGATGCTGAAACTCAATCAGGTGATGAACATGAACCTAGTGATAATGTTTATGATAATGTTCATGTTGATGCTCAACCGAGCAAAAACAATGATGTAGAGATTGAACCTGCTGTTGATCTTGATTATGCACAATCAAAGAATCAATGTTATGATAAGAGAGATTTTGTTGCTAGGAAGCATGGTAAAGAAAGAGAACCATGGGTTAAGAAACCCATGCCCTTTCCTCCTAAACCATCCAAGACAAAGGATGATGAGGATTTTGAGCGCTTTTCTGAAATGATTAGACCTATTTTCTTATGAATGCGCTTAACTGATATGCTGAAAGTAAATCCTTATGCTAAGTATATGAAGGATATCATTACAAATAAAAGAAAGATACCGGAAGCTGAAATTTCCACCATGCTTGCTAATTATACTTTTAAGGGTGGAATACCAAAGAAACTTGGAGATCGCGGGGTACCAACTATACCATGCTCTATTAAAAGAAGTTATGTTAGAACTGCTTTATGTGATCTTGGAGTCGGAGTTAGTGTTATGCCTCTCTCTTTGTATCATAGACATGAATTGAATAAGTTGACACCTACTGAAATATCTTTGCAAATGGCTGATAAATCAGCTGCTATACCTGTTGGTATTTGTGAGGATGTGCCTATTGTGGATGCAAATGTCACTATCTTAACGGACTTTGTTATTCTTGATATTCCCGAGGATGATAGTATGTCTATTATCCTTGGTAGACCTTTTCTTAATACTGCAGGGGCTATTATTGATTGCAACAAAGGCAATGTCACTTTTCATGTTAATGGTAATGAGCATACGGTACACTTTCCGAGGAAAAAATCTCAAGTTCATAGTATCAATTCTATTGAAAAAGTTCCAACTATCATTTTTGGAGGTTTTGAATTTCGTCTCCCTACTGTCAAGAAAAAGTATGATATTCTTATTGTTGGGGATTTTCATATCCCCGTTGAGGTAACTTAGTGTTATTCGAAATTTCTCCGGTTCCGTGTTATTCGGAATGAGTTTGCTAACAAGACTTGATCAACCTTGTTAGTGGATTCATTTTGATGATCACGAGATGGATGAAACTAGAAGGCACAACCTTCTGTACCCTCTTTTACTTTCTGTTATTTAGAACAAATAAAGCAAAAATAGTATTATCTGTCTGTTTTCTGAATTATCCGTGCATTAAGAAAATAGTCCGAAAATAAAAGTGCTCCAAATGCCCTGCAAATTTAGTATGATTTTTTCTGGAATATTTGAGGATTTTAGGCACTGAAAACACTACAGGAGGGGCAAGCACCAGGCCACGAGAGAGGAGGGCACGCCCCCCTATAGGGCACGCCCCCCTATCTCATGGGCCCCTGGTGGCTCCCCTCCACTTATGCCAGCACCCACACACTTCATCTTCTACCCAAAAAAATCCCCATCCAGCTCAAGCACGAGTTCTAGCTCGTTTTGCTGCGATTTTCGATCTCTTAGCTCAAAGCTCCATTCACAAAACTGTTTTGGGAGATTGTTGCTTGGTATGTGACTCCTTCATTGGTCTAATTAGTTTTTGTTCTATTGCTTTATTCATTGTAAATTTTTGCTGCATAGGTGACCATGTTCTTGAGCTTGCATGTTAAATTTTTGACGTCCCAAGCAATTCCAATGCATGATATAGGCTCTAGGCACTTGTAGGAGTAGTTGCTAACAATCTTGTTTAGTTTTATCCACTTTTATTTTGAAGTTACTAAATTTTCAGAAATTTTTAGAAAAATAAATATGCTTAGAAGAATGTACCAAGGAGGTTCCTCGGCAAAGCAAGGGCCAAGGATTGCTATACGTGAACAAGATGTTAATTTGCCAAGGGACGCGAATGTACGGGCTTGTGAGTGGCCATCCGATGATTTTATGGTCGAAGCAGGCTTCAAGGGGGAATTCGATGCATATGTGCGTAATGCCGAGCTGGAGGACTTCTTACAAGATAAGTGTCCTCAATATTATCAATTGACCGATTCCTTTGTGCGGAGGTTCGAATATATTTCTGCGCGTAATTCTCCTAGTGTCATGTTTGATATTTATGATACATCTTATACCATGGATTTAGAGGATTTCACAACTGCTTGCAAACTCCCTCAGTGGGGTAATATCAATGATCCTCACAAATCTGAATTTAGAGATTTTCTTGCTAGTATTACTGTGGGAGAATCTAGGGACATAACACATGCTACCATAGGGAGCATTCATTTTCCTGCTATACATTACTTTGCTCTCTTTATTGGTAGATGCATTAACGGTAAGGACGAAGTATGTCACATGTGTGCCCCCGATATTTGTGTCCTCAAGAGTGCAGTGTCAGGTTTTAAAGGTTATAACTTGGGGGCAATAGTTGCACATAGGTTGCAGAATAATAGTAGAAGGGGAGATTTCTTTGGAGGAATTTATGCAACCCGTGTGGCTAATTTTCTTAATATAGCTCCACGAGAGAGGGATATGATTGTACCTCCTGTTTATTTGGATAAAGAAGCTATGTTTCGTCATCTTTTTATTGAGAGGAATGAACAATTCCTCCATTATCGACTAATCTATGATGAGACATAGCGTCGTCCTGTTACTCTTCTTCCTGCTCCCTAGCTTTTTGATTATCAGGCAAAAGGAAGATATATTGTCACCAGGGAAGAAGCAACTGAATATGAGAGGGGAATGGAGGAAGCTCGCCAACACGCTGCTGCTCAGGAGGCGGTCGCCTCTGCATCTCAGTACTACCCCAGTTTTACTTATGGATATCAGCCAGGCGGTCATTGGTATTAGACCAACTTAGGCCAAAAGCCTAAGCTTGGGGGAGTACGTATTTCTCACCGACTTTACATTCATGTTCATACACTAGTCGTCGGTGCTCATACTCTTTCATTGTATTATCCATGCTAGTTTAAATTTCTTTTTCTAGTTTTCTTCTTGTGTGTTTGATAAATCTTAAGAAAAAACCAAAAAATTAGTTAGTTTAATTTCCATGCTTGTAGTAGAAATTAAAATGAAAACCCAAAAAGATTTCTAGTTCTTCTTTTTATTTGTTGGGAGCTTTCCCGTGTAAATAGTTTTATTTTCTTTCCTTTCTTTTGGGGGTCGAGAAGACTATATTGAAATTGCTTAGTGGCTCTTATATGCATGATTGTTTATTTAATTCAGAGCTCATATTATCTTGTCTTCTCTCTTGAGTTGAATGCTTGCAGATTCCATCTTAGTCCAATGCACGTGCACTCTTATTATTATATACATCGTTCGGTCATGCAAGTGAAAGGCAATAATGACGATATATGATGGACTTATTGGGATGAGAAAAGCTGGTATGAACTCGACCTCTCTTGTTTTTGTAAATATGATGAGTTCATCGTTCCTGAGTCAACTATTATGAAGTAAACATATTTGCAATGACATTTAGAGATTATAGTTGCTTGTGCCATGCTTGATTAGCTATGAGTTATAATGGTTTACCTTGCATGCCAACATGCTATTAGAATGATTATGATGTGGTATGATGGGATGGTATCCTCCTTTGAATGAATTGAGTGACTCGAATTGGCACATGTTCACGCATGTAGTTGAATCAAATCAACATAGCCTTCATGATATTTATGTTCATGGTGGATTATATCCTACTCATGCTTGTACTCGGTGTGAATTAGTTTTAATGCATGTTTACGACTGTTGTCGCTCTCTCAGTTGGTCGCTTCCCAGTCTTTTGCTAGCCTTCACCTGTACTAAGCGGGAATACTGCTTGTGCTTCCAAACTCCTTAAACCCCAAAGTTATTCCATATGAGTCCACTATACCTACCTATATGCGGTACTTATCTGCCGTTCCAAGTAAATTTGTATGTGCCAAACTCCAAACCTTCAAATAAACATTCTGATTTGTATGCTCGAGCAGCTCATGTTACAACTAGGGCTGCCTATATCTTCCATGCTAGGTGGGTTATTCTCAAGAGGAGTGGAGTCCGCTCCTCATTCACGAGAAAGGGCCGGTAACCTGGATGCCCAGTCCCATGATCCAAAAAGATCAAAGAAAATCAAAATAATTAAACAAAACTCCCCCAGGGCTGTTGTATGTTGGAGGCACTCGTTGTTTCGAGCAAGCCATGGATTGATGCTTGTTGGTGGTTGGGGGAGTATAAACCTTTACCATTCTATTTGGGAACTGCCTATAATGCATTTAGTATGGAAGATACAACCATCTCATAGTTGTTGCGTTGACAACAAAAGTATGCCGCTCAAAATGTTATTCAATCTCTATTTTAAAATCGAGCTCTGGCACCTCTACAAATCCCTGCTTCCCTCTGCGAAGTGCCTATCTATTTACTTTTTATGTTGAGTCATCATCCTTCTTATTAAAAAGCACCCGCTGGAGAGCACACTGTCATTTGCATTCATTATTATTGGTTTATATTGGGTATGACTTGACTGGATCTCTTTTACCATGAATTACAATGTTTAGTCAGTCCTTGATCTTTAAAGGTGCTCTGCATTTATGTTTTGCGGTCTCAGAAAGGGCTAGCGAGATACCATTTTGTTATATCATGTTATGATTATTTTGAGAAAGTGTTGTCATCCGAGTTTTATTATTATGGCTCGCTAGCTGATTATGCTATTGATATGAGTAATAGTGAGACCTATGTGTTATTGTGAGTATGGTTAGTTCATAATATTTGCTGAAACTTGAATGCTGGCTTTTCATGTTTACAACAACAAGAGCAAACAGAGTTTGTAAAAGTTTTTCTTTATCACTTTCAGTTTATCAACTGAATTGCTTGAGGACAAGCAAAGGTTTAAGCTTGGGGGAGTTGATACGTCTCCAACGTATCTACTTTTCCAAACACTTTTGCCCTTGTTTTGGACTTTAACTTGCATGATTTGAATGAAACTAACCCGTACTGACGCTGTTTTCAGCAGAACTACCATGATGTTGTTTTATGTGTAGAAAAGAAAAGTTCTCGGAATGTCCTGGAAATCCACGGAGGTACTTTTTGGAATTAATAAGAATTTTTGGCAAAAGAATTAATGCTAGGGGGTCTACAGCCTGTCCACGAAACAGGGGGCGCCCCCCCCCTAGAGCGCGGCCTCCTATCTCGTGGGCCCCCTGGACCTCCACCGACGTCAACTCCAACTCCATATATTCACATTCGGGGAGAAAAAATCAGGGAGAAAGTTTCATCGCGTTTTACGACACGGAGCCTCCACCAAGCCCTATTCTCTCTCGGGAGGGCTGATCTGGAGTCTGTTCAGGGGTTCCGGAGAGGGGAATTCATCGCTGTCGTCATCATCAACCATCCTCCATCGCCAATTTCATGATGCTCACCGCCGTGCGTGAGTAATACCATCGTAGGCTTGCTGGACGGTGATGGGTTGGATGAGATTTACCATGTAATCAAGTTAGTTTTGTTAGGGTTTGATCCCTAGTATCCACTATGTTCTGAGATTGATGTTGCTATGACTTTGCTATGCTTAATGCTTGTCACTAGGGCCTGAGTGCCATGATTTCAGACCTGAACCTATTATGTTTTCATGAATATATGTGTGTTCTTGATCCTATCTTGCAAGTCTATAGTCACCTACTATGTGTTATGATCCGACAACCCCGAAGTGACAATAATCGGGATACTTCTTGATGATGACCGTAGTTTGAGGAGTTCATGTATTCACTATGTGTTAATGCTTTTTCCGGTTCTCTATTAAAAGGAGGCCTTAATATCCCTTAGTTTCCGTAAGGACCCCGCTGCCACGGGAGGGTAGGACAAAAGATGTCATGCAAGTTCTTTTCCATAAGCACGTATGACTATTTACGGAATACATGCCTACATTACATTGATGAACTGGAGCTAGTTCTATATCACCCTATGTTATAACTATTGCATGAGGAATTGCATCCGGCATAATTATCCATCACTGATCCATTGCCTACGAGTTTTTCACATATTGTTCTTCGCTTATTTACTTTTCCGTTGCTACTGTTACAACTACTACAAAAACTCAAAAACATTTATCTTTACTTTTGCTACCGTTACCTTTATTATCATACCACTTTTGCTACTAAATACTTTGCTGCAGATACTAAGTTATCCTGGTGTGGTTGAATTGACAACTCAACTGCTAATACTCAAGAATATTCTTTGGCTCCCCTTGTGTCGAATCAATAAATTTGGGTTGAATACTCTACCCTCGAAAGCTGTTGCGATCCCCTATACTTGTGGGTTATTACCGGCCCCCCTCCCAATTCGGATTGGGCTTGGGGAGGCGCGCCCCCTCCCTTGCTCCTTTCCCCTCCTTTCCACTAAGGCCCAATACGGCCCATATACCTCCCGGGGGGTTCCGATAACCTCCCGGAGCTCCGGTATTGTCCCAATCTCACCCGGAACCATTTCGGTGTCCAAATATAGTTTTCCAATATATCGATCTTCATGTCTCGACCATTTCAAGACTCCTCGTCATGTCCGTGATCACATCCGGGACTCTGAACAACCTTCGGTACATCAAAACACATAAACTCATAATATAACTTTCATCTTACTTTAAGCGTGTGGACCCTATGGGTTCGAGAACAATGTAGACATGACCGAGACACATCTTCGGTCAATAACCAATAGCGGAACCTGGATGCTCATATTGGTTCCTACATATTCTACGAAGATCTTTATCGGTCAAACCGCATAACAACATACGTTGTTCCCTTTGTCATCGGTATGTTACTTGCCCGAGATTCGATCGTCGGTATCTCAATACCTAGTTCAATCTCGTTACCAGTAAGTCTCTTTACTCGTTGCGTAATGCATCATCTCGTAACTAACTCATTAGCTACATTGCTTGCAAAGCTTATAGTGATGTGCATTACCGAGAGGGCCCAGAGATACCTCTCCGACAATGGGAGTGACAAATCCTAATCTCGAAATACGTCAACTCAACAAGTACCTTTGGAGACACCTGTAGAGCACCTTTATAATCACCCGATTCGTTGTGACGTTTGGTAGCACACAAAGTGTTCCTCTGGTAAGCGGGAGTTACATAATCTCATAGTCATAGGAACATGTATAAGTCATGAAGAAAGCAATAGCAACATACTAAACGATCAAGTGCTAAGCTAACGGAATGGGTCAAGTCAGTCACATCATTCTCCTAATGATTTGATCCCGTTAATCAAATGACAACTCATGTCTATGGTTAGGAAACTTAACCATCTTTGATTTACGAGCTAGTTAAGTAGAGGCATACTAGTGACACTATGTTTGTCTATGTATTCACACATGTATTATGTTTCCGGGTAATACAATTCTAGCATGAATAATAAAACATTTATCATGATATGAGGAAGTAAATAATAACTTTATTATTTCCGCTAGGGCATATTTCCTTCAGTCTCCCACTTGCACTAGAGTCAATAATCTAGATTGCACAGTAATGATTCTAACACCCATGGAGCCTTGGTGTTGATCATGTTTTGCTTGTGGAAGAGGCTTAGTCAATGGGTATGCAACATTCAGATCCGTATGTATCTTGCAAGTCTCTATGTCTCCCACCTGGACTTGGTACCGGATGGAATTGAAGCGTCTCTTGATGTGCTTGGTTCTCTTTTGAAGTCTGGATTCCTTTGCCAAGGCAATTGCACCAGTATTGTCACAAAAGATTTTCATTGGACCCGATGCACTAGGTACGACACTAATACGTCTCTGTCGTATCTATTATTCCAAACACTTTTGCCCTTGTTTTGGACTCTAACTTGTATGATTTGAATGGAACTAACCCGGACTGACGCTGTTTTCAGCAGAATTGCCATGGTGTTGTTTTTTGTGCAGAAAATATAAGTTCTCGGAATGTCCTGAAACTCCACGGAACACCTTATAAAAAATAGAGAAAAATCCTCGCAAAAGATGAAGACCAGGGGGCCCACACCCTGCTCATGAGGGTGGGGGCGCCCCTAGGCGTGCCCCCCTACCTCGAGGGCCCCTGGTGGCCCTCCGACGCCAACTCCAACTCCATATATTGGCTTTCGGGGAGAAAAAAATCAGAGAGAAGAAATAATCGCGTTTTACGATACAGAGCCGCCACCAAGCCCTAATCTCTCTCGGGAGGGCTGATCTGGAGTCCGTTCGAGGCTCCGGAGAGGGGGGTTCGTCGCCGTTGTCATCATCAACCATCCTCCATCACCAATTTCATGGTGCTCACCGCCGTGTGTGAGTAATTGCATCGTAGGCTTGCTGGATGACGATGGGTTGGATGAGATTTATCATGTAATCGAGTTAGTTTTGTTAGGGTTTGATCCCTAGTATCCATTATTATCTGAGGTTAATGTTGCTATGACTTTGCTATGCTTAATGCTTGTCACTATGGCCCGAGTGCCATGATTTCAGATCTGAACCTATTATGTTTTCATGAATATATGTGAGTTTTAGATCCTATCTTGCAAGTCTATAGTCACCGACTATGTGTTATGATCCGGCAACCCCGAAGTGACAATCAATAAAGTTTTGATCTGCTATGGGGGTTTTGCCCCACAGTTCCCAGTCAAAAAAAAACCCCAAAGTGACAATAATCGGGACCACTCCCGGTGACGACCGTAGTTTGAGGAGTTCATGTATTCACTATGTGCTAATGCTTTGTTCCGGTTCTCTATTAAAAGGAGGCCTTAATATCCCTTAGTTTGCAATAGGACCCCGCTGCCACGGGAGGGTAGGACAAAAGATGTCATGCAAGTTCTTTTCCATAAGCACGTATGACTATATACAGAATACATGCCTACATTACATTGATGAACTGGAGCTAATTCTGTGTCACCCTATGTTATGATCTGTTACATGAGGAACCACATCCGGCATAATTATCCATCGCTAATCCGGTGCCTACGAGTTTTCCATATACTGGTTCTCGCTTATTTACTTTTCCGTTGCTGCTGTTACAATCACTACAAAATACCAAAAACATTACTTTTGCTGCCTTTACTTTTGTTACCGTTACCACCACTATCATATTACCTTGCTACTAAACACTTTGCTGCAGATACTAAGTTTCAGGTGTGGTTGAATTGACAACTCAGCTGCTAATACTTGAGAATATTCTTTGGCTCCCCTTGTGTCGAATCAACAAATTTGGGTTGAATACTCTACCCTCGAAAACTGTTGCGACCCCCTATACTTGTGGGTTATCAGACACCTAGATCGGATATGAACTCCTTCATCCAAACTCCTTCATTCCCTGCTTCTGAAGCAGCTATGTACTCCGCTTCACATGTAGATCCCGCTACGACGCTTTGTTTAGAACTGCACCAACTGATAGCTCCACCGTTCAATATAAACACGTATGCAGTTTGCGATTTAGAATCGTCCAGATCAGTGTCAAAGCTTGCGTCGACGTAACCATTTACAACTAGCTCTTTGTCACCTCCATAAACGAGAAACATATCCTTAGTCCTTTTCAGGTATTTCAGGATGTTCTTGACTACTGTCCAGTGATCCACTCCTGGATTACTTTGGTACATTCCTGCTAAACTAATAGCAAGGCACACATCAGGTCTGGTACACAACATTGCATACATGATAGAGCCTATGGCTGAAGCATCGGGAACTTCTTTCATTTTCTCTCTATCTTCTGCAGTGGTCGGGCATTGAGTCTAACTCAATTTCACACCTTGTATTACAGGCAAGAACCCTTTCTTTGCTTGATCCATTTTGAACTTTTTCAAAACTTTATCAAGGTATGTACTTTGTGAAAGTCCAATTAAGCGTCTTGATCTATCTCTATAGATCTTGATGCCTAATATGTAAGCAGCTTCACCGAGGTCTTTCATTGAAAAACTTTTATTCAAGTATCCTTTTATGCTATCCAGAAATTCTATATCATTTCCAATCAATAATATGTCGTCCACATATAATATTAGAAATGCTACAGAGCTCCCACTCACTTTCTTGTAAATACAGGCTTCTCCAAAAGTCTGTATAAAACCATATGCTTTGATCACACTATCAAAGCGTTTATTCCAACTCCGAGAGGCTTGCACCAGTCCATAAATGGATCGCTGGAGCTTGCACACTTTGTTAGCATCCTTTGGATTGACAAAACCTTCTGGTTGCATCATATACAACTCTTCTTAAAGAAATCCATTCAGGAATGCAGTTTTGACATCAATTTTCCAAATTTCATAATCATAAAATGCGGCAATTGCTAACATGATTCGAACAGACTTAAGCATCGCTACGGGTGAGAAAGTCTCATCGTAGTCAACCCCTTGAACTTGTCGAAAACCTTTCGCAACAAGTCGAGCTTTGTAGATAGTAACATTACCATCAGCGTCAGTCTTCTTCTTGAAGATCCATTTCTTCTCGATGGCTTGCTGATCATCGGGCAAGTCAACCAAAGTCCACACTTTGTTCTCATACATGGATCCCATCTCAGATTTCATGGCTTCAAGCCATTTTGCGGAATCTGGGCTCATCATCGCTTCCTCATAGTTCGTAGGTTCGCCATGGTCAAGTAACATAACCTCCAAAATAGGATTACCGTACCACTCTGGTGCGGATCTTACTCTGGTTGACCTACGAGGTTCTGTAGTAACTTGATCTGAAGTTTCATGATCATCATCATTAGCTTCCTCACTTATTGGTGTAGTCGTCACAGGAACCGGTTCCTGTGATGGACTATTGTCCAATAAAGGAACAGGTACAGTTACCTCATTAAGTTCTACTTTCCTCCCACTCACTTCTTTCGAGAGAAACTCCTTCTCTAGAAAGGATCCATTCTAGGCAACAAATGTCTTGCCTTCGGATCTGTGATAGAAGGTGTACCCAACAGTTTCCTTTGGGTATCCTATGAAGACACATTTCTCCGATTTGGGTTCAAGCTTATCAGGTTGAAGCTTTTTCACATAAGCATCGCAGCCCCAAACTTTAAGAAATGACAACTTTGGTTTCTTGCCAAACCACAGTTCATAAGGCGTCATCTCAACGGATTTTGATGGTGCCCTATTTAACGTGAATGCGTCCGTCTCTAAAGCATAACCCCAAAACGATAGCGGTAAATCAGTAAGAGACATCATAGATTGCACCATATCTCGTAGAGTACGATTACTACGTTCGGACACACCATTACGCTGTGGTGTTCCGGGTGGCGTGAGTTACGAAACTATTCCGCATTGCTTCAAATGTAAACCAAACTCGTAACTCAAATATTCTCCTCCATGATCAGATCGTAGAAACTTTATTTTCTTGCTACGATGATTCTCAACTTCACTCTGAAATTCTTTGAACTTTTCAAATGTTTCAGACTATGTTTCATTAAGTAGATATACCCATATCTGCTCAAATCATCTGTGAAGGTGAGAAAATAACAATATCCGCCGTGAGCCTCAACATTCATTGCACCACATACATCAGTATGTATGATTTCCAACAAATCAGTTGCTCGCTCCATAGTTCCGGAGAATGGCGTTTTAGTCATCTTGCCCATGAGGCATGGTTCGCAAGTACCAAGTGATTCATAATCAAGTGATTCCAAAAGTCCTTTAGTATGGAGTTTCTTCATGCACTTTACACCAATATGACCTAAACGGCAGTGCCACAAATAACTTGCACTATCATTATCAACTCTGCATCTTTTGGCTTCAACATTATGAATATGTGTATCACTACTATCGAGATTCATCAAAATAGACCACTCTTTAACGGTGCATGACCATAAAAGATATTACTCATATAAATAGAACAACCATTATTCTCAGATTTAAATGAATAACCGTCTCGCATCAAACAAGATCCAGATATAATGTTAATGCTCAACGCTGGCACCAAATAACAATTATTTAGGTCTAAAACTAATCCCGAAGGTAGATGTAGAGGTAGCGTGCTGACGGCAATCACATTGACTTTGGAAGAATTTCCCACGCGCATCGTCACCTCGTCCTTAGCCAGTGTCCACTTAATCCGTAGTCCCTGTTTCGAGTTGCAAATTTGGCAATGAACCGATATCAAATACCAGTGCTCTGCGAGCTCGGTAAGGTACACATCAATAACATGTATATCACATATACCTTTGTTCACCTTGCCATCCTTCTTATCCGCCAAATACTTGGGGCAGTTCCGCTTCCGTGATCGATCGCTTGCGAGAAGCACTTAGTCTCAGGCTTAGGTCCAGACTTGGGTTTCTTCTCTTGAGCAGCAACTTGTTTGCTGTTCTTCTTGAAGTTCCCCTTCTTTTCCCTTTGCCCTTCTTCTTGAAACTGGTGGTCTTATTGACCATCAACACTTGATGCTCCTTCTTGATTTCTACCTCCGCGACCTTTAGCATTGAGAAGAGCTCGGGAATTGTTTTTTCCATCCCTTGCATATTATAGTTCATCACGAAGCTCTTGTAGCTTGGTGGCAGTGATTGGAGAATTCTATCAATGATGCTATAATCCGGAAGATTAACTCCTAGTTGAATCAAGTGATTGTTATACCCAGACATTCTGAGTATATGCTCACTGACAGAACTATTCTCCTCCATCTTGCAGCTATAGAACTTATTGGTGACTTCATATCTCTCAATCCGGGCATTTGCTTGAAATATTAACTTCAACTCCTAGAACATCTCATATGCTCCATGACGTTCAAAACGTCGTTGAAGTCCCGGTTCTAAGCCGTAAAGCATGGCACACTGAACTATCGAGTAGTCATCAGCTTTGCTCTGCCAGAACTTCACAACATCTGGTGTTGCTCCTGCAGCAGGTTTGGCACCCAGCGGTGCTTCCAGGACGTAATTCTTCTGTGCAGCAATGAGGATAATCCTCAAGTTACGGATCTAGTCCGTGTAATTGCTACCATCATCTTTCAACTTTGCTTTCTCAAGGAACGCATGAAAATTCAACCGAACAACAACACGAGCCATCTATCTACAACAAACATAGACAAGCAAAATACTATCAGGTACTAAGTTCATGATAAATTTAAGTTCAACTAATCATATTACTTAAGAACTCCCACTTAGATTGACATCCCTCTAATCATCTAAGTGATGACGTGATCCAAATCAACTAAACCATAACCGATCATCACGTGAAATGGAGTAATTTTCAATGCTGAACATCACTATGTTCATCATATCTACTATATGATTCACGCTCGACCTTTCGGTCTCAGTGTTCCGAGGCCATATCTGCATATGCTAGGCTCGTCAAGTTTAACCTGAGTATTATGCGTGTGCAAAACTGGCTTGCACTCATTGTAGATGGATGTAGAGCTTATCACACTCGATCATCAAGTGGTGTCTGGGCACGACGAACTTTGGCAACGGTGCATACTCAGGGAGAACACTTTTATCTTGAAATTTAGTGAGAGATCATCTTATAATGCTACCGTCAATCAAAGCAAGATAAGATGCATAAAAATAAACATCACATGCAATCAATATAAGTGATATGATATGGCCATCATCATCTTGTGCTTGTGATCTCCATCTCTGAAGCACCGTCATGATCACCATCGTCACCGGCGCGACACCTTGATCTCCATCGTAGCATCGTTGTCGTCTCGCCAACTATTGCTTCTACGACTATCGCTACCGCTTAGTGATAAAGTAAAGCAATTACAGGGCGATTGCATTGCATACAATAAAGCGACAACCATATGGCTCCTGCCAGTTGCTGATAACTCGGTTACAAAACATGATCATCTCATACAATAAAATATAGCATCACATCTTGACCATATCACATCACAACATGCCCTGCAAAAACAAGTTAGACGTCCTCTACTTTGTTGTTGCAAGTTTTACGTGGCTGCTACGGGCTGAGCAAGAACCGTTCTTACCTACGCATAAAAACCACAATGATAGTTCATCAAGTTAGTGTTGTTTTAACCTTCTCAAGGACCGGGCGTAGCCACACTCGGTTCAACTAAAGTTGGAGAAAACTGACACCCGCTAGCCACCTGTGTGCAAAGCACGTCGGTAGAACCAGTCTCGCGTAAGCGTACATGTAATGTCGGTCCGGGCCGCTTCATAAGTATGACATGCTGGTAAGCAGTATGACTTGTATCGCCCACAACTCACTTGTGTTCTACTCGTGCATATAACATCAACGCATAAAACCTAGACTCGGATGCCACTGTTGGGGAATGTAGTAATTTCAAAAAAAATCCTACGGACACGCAAGATCATGGTGATGCATAGCAACGAGAGGGGAGAGTGTGTCCACGTACCCTCATAGAACGAAAGCGGAAGCGTTAGCACAACGCGGTTGATGTAGTCATACGTCTTCACGGCCTGACCGATCAAGCACTGATACTACGGCACCTCCGAGTTCTTTCACACGTTCAGCTCGATGACGTCCCCGGTACTCCGATCCAGCAGAGTGTCGACGGAGAATTCCGTCAGCACGACGGCGTGGTGTCGATGATGATGTTCTACCGTCGCAGGGCTTCGCCTAAGCACCGCTATGATATTATCGAGGACTTTGGTGGAGGGGGGCACCGCACATGGCTAAGAGATCAATGATCAATTGTTGTGTCTATGGGGTGCCCCCTCCCCCGTATATAAAGGAGTGGAGGATGGGGCCGGCCAAGGAGGGTGGCGCGCCCTAGGGGGGGAGTCCAACTCCCACCGGGAGTAGGACTCCCCCCTTTCCTATTAGGAGAGGGAGAGGGAAGGAAGAGGAAGGAGGGAGGAAGGAAAGGGGGGCTGGCCCCCCTCCCAATTCGGATTGGGCTTGGGGGGCGTGCCCCCTCCCTTGCCCCTTTCCCTTCCTTTCCACTAAGGCCCAATAAGGCCCATATACCTCCCGGGGGGTTCCGATAACCTCCCGGAGCTCCGGTATTGTCCCAATCTCACCCGGAACCTTTCCGGTGTCCAAATATAGTCGTCCAATATATGGATCTTCATGTCTCGACTATTTTGAGACTCCTCGTCATGTCCATGATTGCATCCGGGACTCCGAACAACCTTAGGTACATCAAAACACATAAACTCATAATATAACTTTCATCTTACTTTAAGCGTGCGGACCCTATGGGTTCAAGAACAATGTAGACATGACCAAGACACATCTCCGGTCAATAACCAATAGCGGAACCTGGACACTCATATTGGTTCCTACATATTCTACGAAGATCTTTATCGGTCAAACCGCAAAACAACATACGTTGTTCCCTTTGTCATCGGTATGTTACTTGCCCGAGATTCGATCATCGGTATCTCAATACCTAGTTCAATCTCGTTACCGGCAAGTCTCTTTACTCGTTACGTAATGCATCATCTCGTAACTAACTCATTAGCTACTTTGCTTGCAAGGCTTATAGTGATGTGCATTACCGAGAGGGCCTAGAGATACCTCTCCGACAATCGGAGTGACAAATCCTAATCTCGAAATACGTTAACTCAACAAGTACCTTTGGAGACACTTGTAGAGCACCTTTATAATCACCCAGTTACGTTGTGACGTTTGGTAGCACACAAAGTGTTCCTCCGGTAAGCGGGAGTTACATAATCTCATAGTCACAGGAACATGTATAAGTCATGAAGAAAGCAATAGCAACATGCTAAACGATCAAGTGTTAAGCTAACGGAATGGTTCAATCACATCATTCTCCTAATGATGTGATCCCATTAATCAAATGACAACTCATGTCTATGGTTAGGAAACTTAACCATCTTTGATTTACGAGCTAGTTAAGTAGAGGCATACTAGTGACACTATGTTTGTCTATATATTCACACATGTATTATGTTTCCGGGTAATACAATTCTAGCATGAATAATAAACATTTATCATGATATAATGAAATAAATAATAACTTTATTATTGCCTCTAGGGCATATTTCCTTCACTGCCTACATCTAGAGTATTAAGTTCATAAGAACAGAGTAACGCTTTAAGCAAAATGACATGATGTAGAGGGACAAACTCAAGCAATATGAAATAAACCCCATCTTGTTATCCTCGATGGCAACAATACAATATGTGCCTTGCAACCCTTTCTATCACTGGGTAAGGACACCGCAAGATTGAACCCAAAGCTAAGCACTTCTCCCATGGCAAGAAAGATCAATCTAGTAGGCCAAACCAAACTGATAATTTGAAGAGACTTGCAAATATAACTCAATCATACATAAAAGAATTCAGAGAAGATTCAAATATTATTCATAGATAAACTTGATCATAAACCCACAATTCATCGGATCTCGACAAACACGCCGCAAAAAGAGTTTACATCAAATAGATCTCCATAAGAGAGGGGGAGAACATTGTATTGAGATCCAAAAAGAGAGAAGAAGCCATCTAGCTAATAACTATTGACCCGAAGGTCTGTGGTAAACTACTCACAACTCATCGGAGGGGAAGGATGTTGATGTAGTAGCCCTCCGTGGTCGATTCCCCCTCCGGCAGAGTGCCGACGAAGTCTCCAAGATGAGATCTCGCGGATACAGAAGGTTACGACGGTGGAAATTGTGTTTCGTTGGCTCCCTTGATGTTTTCGGGGTACGTAGGCTTATATAGGAGGAAGAAGTACGTCGGTGGACGCCCGAGGGGCCCACGAGACACGGGGGGCGCGCCCTATAGCGGCTGGGGGGCACCCTCATATCTCGTGGAGGCCTCGGCTGCTTTTTGACTTGCACTCCAAGTCCTCTGGATCACGTTCGTTCCAAAAATCACGCTCCTGAAGGTTTCATTCCGTTTGGACTCCGTTTGATATTCCTTTTCTTCGAAATACTGAAATAGGTAAAAAAAAACAACAATACGGGCTGGGCCTCCGGTTAGTAGGTTAGTCCCAAAAATGATATAAATGTGTAAAATAAAGCCCATAAACATCCAAAAGGGGTAATATAATAGCATGGAACAATCAAAAATATAGATACGTTGGAGACGTATCATACATTACATGTATTTTAGGTAAATTTAGTTGCAAACCGATTATATCTCTATCTTGCAAACTTACTCGGGCTCTTGTAACCCTACCCCTCATCCACCTATATAAGGGGAGGTAGGCCCTTCTCGACCAACATGCCTCTGTACGTTCTATAAGGGGAGGTAGGCCCTTCTCGATCACTATGTCTCCGTACGTTCTATACACAACACCACGAAAACCTAGCTCTCATACGAGCCAACCAAGAGTACTATTCACAAAGGTAGGAAGTAAGGTGTTACGTCTATCCGAGGGCATGAACTTGGGCAAACTCATGGCCTTGTGTGCACCCATCTAGTTCCGCTATACCTACGTTGACCCATGTTTGTTATTGTCGATAAATTACATTGACACAAAGAAAAGCTCTCTCCACATCGTTGAAGTTTTTATCGGACACTTGGAGGGACCCCAATTGTTGTATGGTGATAAACTGCTTGTGGGTTGATGACAAGATTGACAAGTGAGGTCCGACTAGCCATGATGATGCTCATCGCTTCCTGGTTCATGAGTTCCATCGCCATTTATCCCCAAGATGCTGAAATCCCCTTTTTTAGTTGCCACACCGACTAAGGAAGGCGAAGCATTTTCAGAGGGAAAGAAGTGTGCATGGCCGATAGACTTTGGAGGTGACCACATTGGATAGGGACAACCGAGAAAAAATATGCGAGTTCCCACTGAGGGAAATTTCTGAATTAGACGAGCTCTTTGTCAAAGTTGGTTGGTAGCCTCTTCTCCTCGCTGAAGCAATGCAAAAAATAAACATTTCAAGGCTTTTAATATTGTTTTATTTGTGCCACATAAACCTCTACATCGTCCACATAGGGAGATATCTGAAATATGGTTTCACGGAACCGTATTTTGTGGAGGAGCCCAAGTCGAGTAGTCAAGTCAAGACTATTGCAAGGTGTCGATGGCTAGGACAAAATAGTTGCAGGGATAAGGCAATGCCTTGTCTTAGACCTCGAACAAGCTTAATTGGATGGCCGGGAACACCATTTAGGAGCACCCTCGAGGAACACGTGGACAACAAAGCGGCAACCGAATCGCGGAGTCCACTCGAAAATCCTCTCCTTTATAGAAGATAAGAAACGTAATCGCACCGACTGTTTTGTTTCTTCGGAGGCTTCGTGCAAGGTTTCTAGTGTGCATCAAATTTGTCGGGTATGCTTCTCTTGCTAAACACGTTTTGGGCACTCGAGATGAGGTTGTTCATACGTGACCCAAGCCATACGGCAAATATCTTGATACTTATCTTTGAGGTGGCGTGTATTATACTCGGTGTATTATACTACCGGCGCTATACTCGGTGATGCCTCCCCCTCTCTCTTTTCGATAAAGCGCCACGATGGATAGGGCAACATTTATGGATTAAGCCATATCGAAAGTTGGCCAAATATGAAGGTTCTTGGATAGGTGACTCCCCCTCTTTTCGATAAAGCGCCACGATGGATAGGGTAACATTTATGGATTAAGCCATATCGACAATTGGCCAAATATGGACCCCCCCACACACACACACACACACCTCTCCAATAAAGCGCCACAATGGATAGGGTAACATTTGTGGATTAAGCCATATCGAAAGTTGACCAAATATGGAGTTCTTGGATAGGTGAGAATTACCTCACAACGTCATCCTTAATAATGCCCGGACATTTCTAAACGCCGGTAAAGCCATCCAGTCCGAGTGTCTTGTGTCAAGACTCCAAACCCTCCCAATTAAAATCTTGGGATAAAATCACTTCCCCAATGCCTTTTGTTTTACACACTTCTCCAATGCGATTGGTAGACAATACTCTTCCTAGTTTCTCCAAATCTACGCATCGTTTCGTTTGCCATCCTTCTCTTTCCTAATTAGGATACATTCGTCTTATCATATGACGGCCGGCCGGGCCGACGGCGATGCGCGCGCTGCCGAGATCCTGGCACCTGCCAAGGGCGGCGACGGCGCCGAAACAGCGGCACGCTGGAGTGAGCTGGAAGCCGCGTTCGTGTCGACTGAACCCCGTCACAGACGTCGTCGCTGCGGCACATGATCGAGCTGGACCCGGACCCGGACCCGGGTGACGGCGGTGCCTCCTCGCTCGCTCACCGTCCAAAACGAGACTGGGACCCAGGTAACCGGCCACGCAACGGAAGGCCACGACCGTTGCTACTTTCCACGGAATGGATCAAGATCAACTCACCGAAATCTTTCCAGGAGCCACTCAACCGAAAATTGCTTTCCGCAGGCCACTAGCAGAAATATATCCTACGGGATACCAGCAGTAGCGCATACTACTACTACTACTATGCTAGCACTAGCGAACAGAAGTGTTTCCTGGCGGTGGATTGCATGCACCCTTCACGCACAAATAGCACTAGGCCCGTGCTGGGACAAAAAGAGCAAAAGGGGCAGGCAAAATATCATTACTTTTTGCCACGAAAAAGGGGAGAAGAATCGAGCAAAAAGGACGGCACTAGATCATCAGCAGCAGATGCTTAGGCGACAAGGGTTTTTCATCCGCCATGCATTTGCATTTCGTTTCTGCCCTTTGGGACCAAGCAAATCGATCGTTCCTTCCTGCGATCATGGCCGACCACGGCAATACTATACTCACGTTTTAAAACTGGCCGGCTTTGGAGTAAAACATTTCCACAGAATCTCTCTCCCCTCCTCCCTCACAGCATTCTAGTATGTGGGGTTTTTTATGTCACGTTGGGAGAATTTAATGCCAGCGAAACTTTCATTTCAATCCATATCCGTGATCTCCAGAGATAGCAGCGGGTACAGTGTTGCTGTCGAAGAATGATAAGGAAGACTTGTCTACTTCCGGAAACTGATAATGTGGCGACACCGACTCTGACCGATGAACCGGTCCACCAACACCGTACATTTGTGGATCGAGATTCCCCACCCCGCAGCTTCCAGCAACAAACCCATGAGCAATTATAGAAGTTTTAGCCGCAAAAGAGCTTGCTAATTACCGATCATCAGCTGATGATTACATACATGTACATCATTATCTTCTTCGGTGTTCTTCTGAACCCACTGGTTTCTGAATTGCTGTGTGCGAGGAATGGAAACTGCTGGATTTTGTGCGCCAACGAACTAGTGCTGAATTTTCGACGCTGAATGCTTCACATGCGAAATTCAGACGACCCTTTCTATTTCGTACTGGCAATCTAGGATGCATTACAGATATGGCGTAATATTTCAGCTCCAGATAAATCAGCTGGCTCATGGACAGGCGAAGAAGTGTCGAGGAAACTGCATGTGTTGCAACTGTATCTAGTTTACTCATGACACAGTTTGCTGAATCGATTCCACATATTATTTTCAGCACACGCATTAGCCAGCGCGTGACATCAGCATTTCGCGCCTCCGCGGCGTCACGGCTGAATTTTCGTAGCGCCCACTGCACCTCTCAGATTAATTGGATGAGATAGGAATGATAATTCCAAGTGCAGTTAATGTACTCAAGGATTTAGTCTCTGCACACATAAAGAACTGTATATTTCCAAGTAGCACTATACGCGTCCAGATCCATACGGTTATTAGCAACATAATCATAAGTATATCGATGATGATTAATTATTCCGTGTGATTATCCTTTTCACATTTGGAGCCTCCCTCCACTAGTGCTTAGCGGCTAAGCATCCGGCGGCAGTGCATTTCCTCCCAGCGCAATGCAATTGGAATATACTGTTCCGCACAGTCAAACATTTGGATTTTACTCTCCGTTAGAAATTTTGTCTCGTCGATAAATCCGTGTGTTTACCAGCTACTAGGCCTCTGGTTACCCAGTGCGTAAAAACAGTGCATTTTCACGTGCCGTTTCGCGCGCTGTCCAGTAGCGGCACGTACGTGGCAGCCAGTGACAGACGACAAGGATCGATCGAGCTCGGCCCGGTGAGAAAAGGATCTCTGTACACCTCAGATTTAACCCTCGATTCGACAACGCAGACCGGCATGCTTTCGCGCCGGAACTCGTCGGCCGTTTCCCCGATTTTTGTGTGGCTGCGTATGGACGGCCTCGCTCGTGGTTACCGGTATCTTTCACGGCCACAGTAGAAGGGGAATTCCGGGACGAGTCATCGGCCGCTCGATCGCTCTTGGTCACACACAAAAACAGCGGAGAAACTGACGTGTACTAGCTAGCTAGCTAGCAGAGCGTACGTAGCACCGCACCGGCACCATCACTTCCAACCACCTAACCGGTTCAGCCGTTGAAATCTTCTCCGCGCGCTTGTAGATAATCATGAGCAAGTCGTCTCGGTCCGTCGATGCCGTCTGACATGAAAAACTAACTGGAGGGATTAGCCGGGCATCATTAGCAGAATAACACTAGATGATTATAGTTACCAACCTAGGAGTATTAGCGCTTGATGATTGTAGTTGTTACCCGGGATGCTCTATCATTAGCGAATCATTAGGACATGCTCATCCGGACGGTAAGAGAGCTTTAGTTTACCGCCGTTGGATTACTGCGGAGAAATTAATCACCATTAATTAGTGGCTAAGCATGGAGCGAGGGGCAGTAAATAAGTGAGTGAAATTCGCCGAGCCCGCGGCTCCGGTCCGGCCGCGCAGGTTGGCTTCCCCCGCACGCCATTCCGCAGCTATAAAACCACCCCAGCCCGCCGCTCCATTCCAGTGTTCTGAAGCCCAAAGCGTCCGATCAATCAGAGAAAATCATCCCTCCATATCTCTCCAGCTCTTCTTCTTCCTCCTCAGCTCCCGTTTCTTCTGGTTCTTCTTCCTAAGATAGAGAAGAAGGCTAGTAGATCCGGTCGACAGGGCGCGGCGATGTCGGACGTGACGGCGGTGATGGATCTAGAGGTGGAGGAGCCGCGGCTGTCGCTGCCGCCGGGCTTCCGGTTCCACCCCACCGACGAGGAGGTGGTCACGCACTACCTCACCCCCAAGGCCGTCAACAACGCCTTCTCCTGCCTCGTGATCGCCGACGTCGACCTCAACAAGACCGAGCCCTGGGATCTCCCCGGTGAGTACTACTACTCCTCGTCCGATCTGATTGGATTTGCGGGCACCAGGCAAGCAGCGCGCTCATGGCCGCTTCTATGGTTTTGCAGGGAAGGCGAAGATGGGGGAGAAGGAGTGGTACTTCTTCGTGCACAAGGATCGCAAGTACCCGACGGGGACGCGCACCAACCGCGCCACGGAGAAGGGGTACTGGAAGGCGACGGGGAAGGACAAGGAGATCTTCCGCGGCAAGGGCCGGGACGCCGTGCTCGTCGGCATGAAGAAGACGCTCGTCTTCTACACCGGCCGCGCGCCCCGCGGCGACAAGACGCCGTACGTGATGCACGAGTACCGCCTCGAGGGCCAGCTGCCCCACCGCCTCCCCCGCTCCGCCAAGGTACGTCCGCCCGCAAGATTCGATTTTGCTTTTCTGTCTCCGGCCGGCGGTCCGGCCGGCCGTGTCGATCGATCGATCGATCGATCGAACAGCCGGAGCGTCCGGAGATGCTGCCTGGCTGGACCACGCACGCACGCGGGCGCACGCTCGCATGTCGCGCTCCGGATTGGTTTCTTGCTTCTTATTTTCCTCGTGTTGTTTTCTCAACCTTTGCCTGTTGCGTGCGTGCAGAACGATTGGGCTGTTTGCCGGGTGTTCGACAAGGACTTGGCGGCGAAGAATGCGCCGCCCCCGATGGCGCCGGCGGCCGTCGGGGTCATGGAGGACCCGTACGCCTTCCTCGACGTCGACGACTTCCTCAACAACCCCGACCTGCTCAACAACGCCGACCTGCCGATGCTCATGGACTCCCCGTCAGGCGCCGACGACTTCGCCGGCGCGTCGAGCTCCACCTCCAGCGCCGCCGTGCCGCTCGAGCCGGACATGGAGCATCTCTCCATCAAGACGGAGCCACCGGTGCCGCAGCAGCAGATGCAGAGCCCCAACTACTTCTTCATGCCGGCGGCGACGCCCAACGGCAACCATGGCGGCGCCGGGTACTCATACTCACCCTACCAGGCCATGGTGGACCAGCAGACCGCGATCCGCAGGCACTGCAAGCCGGAGGCGGCGTCTTCGTCGGCGCTGCTGAGCCCCTCGCTGGGCTTCGACGCGGGGCCCCTCGCCGGCGCGGACACCTCGTTCCTGATGCCGTCGTCGCGGTCGTACCTCGATCTGGAGGTCATGGACTACTCCAACATATGGAAGATCTCTGATTGAATCCATCCATCCGTCCGATGGATTGGAGCCTCTCCGTTTGCTGGTAGCTATAGATGGTTAATTCGGTTGGTGCTAGCTCTTGGATTGATTAGTTGCTTCATTAACTTTGATTAAGGATTGGGTTATTTAGGCGGCGACGATTCTTGGAGGATCGTCGTGTGTTTGTTGTTGATGCGTGCAAGGCATAATGATGGCCTGTGAGCGAGGGAGTGCTGATTAATCTTAGGGTGTGCTATCAAACTGCTAGGAGGCATCTGTAGTTTGTACATAGGTACCAGATTGCCATCATACAGTTCAGTGATTAGGGGATGAATTGGAGGGCGAGAGATTATACCGAGACCGACTTGTTTGATAAATCTGATTGTGTGTTAATTGAAATGAAGTATTCCCCTTCTAAATGTTCTATTTATTTGATTGTTGTTTGATCTTATATGTCATGGTTGATTCTCGGGTCATGGTTATTGCACGGTTTTGTGTCCGGTAACCGTGTTTCCTGATTCAACATAGATGTCTTTATCGAGCAAAATATACCAAAATTGCTTGAAGGTTTTGAAGCTCCCAATCATGAAGCCCATGGTATAATGGTAGTTTCATCCTTTTCGAAAAAATAATGGTAGTTTCATCCCCTTCCCATGTAGAAGTCGCGGGTTTAATTTGTCTAAATATAGCAAGAAGTGGTCGGGATGGCTCTGGCCTGTGATGTGTTTACTAAGCAAAATATACCGGAATTGCTTCAAGATTTGGAGCGCACAATCACGATGCCATGGTACAACTATAGTTCCACCCCCTTCCCTTGCACAGGCCGCGGGTTCGATTTTCCTAAACATAGCAAGAAGTGGCCGGGATGGTATTCGGACAGGTGACTCATAGGGGTATAGAACAACTGTGTGAAGCCTTTCGAGTGCGTTAGCAAAACCTTTGTGTTCGATTTCACTTGAAAGCCTAATCATTTCGGTCCGAAAAAACCCTAACCGTTTCCATGTTGAAGATTTTGAATAGAAATCTCGTGCCATTAGTGACCATTTTAGGGGTAATTTAGCCTTCAACACACCGTTTTCTTCGATTGATCTTTGTTCTTCATCTGTGCGGGTCGTTCTTATAAATCGTTGGCGCGGTTGGATGGGCGTGATCAGTTGTGTTGTGGCGCGGCCTCCGAAGCGGACCAAGAAGCATGGGGCCTCGATCGCCCGTTGCTGTCGCGCAGGAATCAAACCGTTTCCGTGCATGCGTGTACCCAATCATCCGTCCGTTCCGAGGCCACGGGCCACGGGGCCGTCGTCATCGAGCCCACTTGCATGCCCGCGCGCGCGCGAAAAAGATAAACCCTTATCAAATCGTTTCCCGGCGGTTAATTGGCTAAATGGGAATGCGAATGCTTCTCGTCGTACTGCCTTGGAGACTTGGAGTAGTTAAACAACGGGGCCCTTCCCACTTGCTCGTACTACTACTTGCTGCCCGCTAGCTGGCCGTGGCCGTGCTCCCACGCGCTTCCGCTTTCCGTTCGACGCAGCGCGCAAGAAACATCGAGCCCGTTTCTCTCCGCCACCCGAACCCGATCAACCGACCCATCTCTCGCCGGCCGGACGCGGCGCACCAGCTGACCGACTCACGACCGGCGCTGCCGTGGGTGGATGGGGGCAATGTGCAGGGCACATGCTCCCTAAAAAAACGGAATATTCCGTCCATCCTCGCAATAACAGAACGGGATCTTTTTACCGTGACTTTTTCTGTGCCAGTTGTGGGGTGGGTAGAGAGCCGGGGGACGAGCTAGCTTGGCTCTGGCGTCTTTATCCATCTGTCCGCGTCGCCGTCGCCACGGGTTGGGTGGCGTCACAGCTTTGGGCTCGGTAGCTTTCCGTTCACACCACATCCGGGCTGCTTTGCGGCGGCTGCGGCTGCGGCTTGACCCGGGCGTGGCCTGCGCTGTGCCGCCCGCTCCGCTGCGGCGTGTGCGCATGTGACGCGCCGCGCGCGCACCGCCTCGGCCGCGGCCCCGGCTCCTGCGCGGGGCGCGCTGGCTGGCCGCGGACAGCCAGCTGCGTCGTACGCGTATCATCTTCCTTCTCCGGCTGTCACTTGTCAGTGCATTTCTCCAGAAGATTCTTTAACTTTTCCGTCAATAAAATTGGTTCAATTCTTTCCTTACCATGCCTGTTGATCTACGCCATTAGTTAGTTTAGGTTACCACTTGTGACGATGTAATGACTAGGTAATAATAGTGCTAGCAAGTAGCAGCTGTGACACGGTGGCTGGCTAGATCGTGATGCCCAGGTGCGTCCAACCATGTATGTTGCTTTCAGCTACATGATTGGAGTGAACTGGGTCCCCTGACCTGACAAAAGAAACACTGTACGAGTGCCACCCAAGATGCAAAGATTAAGACTTGGATTCAGTCATGATTAATACACAATTTGGCGATGCATGGCTCCAATAATTAATAGCTCGACGCAGGGCACGGGCCATCTTTGTCAAATGACGAGACACTTTTGTCCGGTCCAGCAGGGGACAGATCGGTCGTTGTAGGGAATCGGTGTGTGACCAGTTGCATACTTGTATCTGTGATCGATCGTCTCTTGTACTTTCCGCGGGGGTCCTACGTTTGTCTGCATATATCCGGTTTAGGACACCGTTGGGGAATATGTAATGCTGGCGTGATTCCGATCACTCGTGAGCTGCGCTATTTGCATGATTAACTAACCCTGTGCAGATGGATGCCTCCTGCGGAACATCACATCGACCATCGTCTATTAGTGTGAGAACGAGACAAGATGGATAGATCATCATGTCCTGCGTGCCTACGAATTTGAAGATACGACTCTCTATCAACCCGAGAAATGAACCATGCATGGCTATTGGCTTAGCTATTGATCGCAGACAGGAGCATGCATGTGGTACACATAATCAGTGGCCACGTAGTACGTAAGTAAATCAGTGCCGCGCTGAGACTTCAACACTAATCATTGCAGTGTTAATCATAAAGTTGCATAATGCTTTCACAGAAATGAAACCGTAAATTGATTTTCTGATTTGCTTTCGGCAGCACTGTCACTTCCCATCCGTCGTCAAACACGGTTGGATACTAGTTAAGTTTACGTCTCTGGGAGGGGTGGACACAGCGAGGATTTGCTGGCTTCAAGCAGAGGTCACCTCGGTCTCGGTTAATCGTACACGCACGAGGTGTTGCCCATTTTCTTTCTTTGATTGTACTAAAACGCGGTAATGTGCCTGCCCTTCGAGAAGTATTACTATGTAGTGCTAAGCACACAACTCAATCAAGATAAATGAGACAGTGACCTGGGCTCCCGATCTCCTCCCTCCTCATGCCGCCACCATCTCTCTCCTCGACCCCCTTCCTCCTGATCTTCTCCCTCCTGATCCGGTCTAGGGCTTGGAGCCTCCGCCGCCCCTCTCCTCGCCATATTCGGGCTTTCTGGATTGGATGGTTACTAGGTTCATGTGTCGTCACCCCCCTGGGGACATCATCTTTGGGGTTGTACACCGGCTAGAGGGATAAGTGTTTGGCTTGGTGGTTGGGCGCATGTCTCCGAATGATTCTCGTATGATGACCAAGGTGGAGCGGCGTGCCATGTACAACATCGACGACGGCGAGTCTTGCCAGCAAGGTGGAGCAGGGTCACTGTGCTAGATACTGTTTGATGGGCGCGCGCGGGAGTTAGGCGTTGTTCGGCATCGTCTTGGTGTCGACGGTAGAAGGCTATGTCAAAGATAAGTCCATTGAATGCTCCTGAAGATGGGATTGTGGAAGAAGGTGGCAACGGATTTTACAGCGTGCGCATGTGGTGCATGTTGATGGTCTGCTCGAACAGTTGGTGCTCCCGGCTAGCCGGCGGGCGGCTTGGTGGGGCGACTGGATTTCTTGGTGTGCATGGTGCGCGGTCAGAGCATATCATCAATCTTGTACGTAGGGCGACAATTTTTGCCAGGAAGGTGGCTTTGGGTTCATCTATGTATTTATCTTGTAAGATCTAGTTGAATAATGCAATAAAGATGGCTATGAGCATCGCTTGATGCAGAGGCCGGGGGGTAATGCTCCTTTTCTAAAAAAATCGAGATAAATGATACTCCCTTTGCAAAGTAACATAAAATCACTTACGGAGGGAGTATCCTACAAATTACTGTTGTTGCTATCTAAATATCATTCGAAGTAAATGCTATTTAATTGTTTATTTATGTCTCTAGGCCGCACTCAAGTGCAAGTCACAATGGAGAAGAGAGGAGTTGTATATCCTTGGTCGAGAAGTTCTTTTTTTTTCTGAACTTCCTTGGTCGAGAAGTTAACCCGCTGGCTTCTTGAGTAAGTTAAATGTTTTTTTTAGTTGTGCATTCTATTTGTTCATAGATATCAACTTTTTTGCGGGGCTAAGCCAAAAACCTGGCAAGGTGGGCCACCTCGTCACAGGTCATTTTTTACAAACGAAAAAAGAAATTAACGGTTACTCGGGAAGAGATGCACTTTCTAGTATAAGGGGTAGGAGTTATGGGAATTCATCCCATCATTTAGTAATAGATTGCAATGGATATATCACCAATGATAATGGGAGGCATGTTGCAAGATTAACCGCTTTTTGGCTACTTTAGGAAGTGTGATGTTGCTTTTTCCGGAGTAACTGGCAGAAATACGACCTTTACAACAAGCTTTTTGGCGGGGCTAAACCAAAAACTGCATGAAAAGGCATGCCGATTATTCGCGCGAAAGGAAACTATATGAATTATGCATGTGGATGTCTGCCAAGGCTTGGTGTGCCACCTAAAAAACCGCTATACACGTGTGCTTTCTAGTGTGAGGGGCGGCAAGAAATTCATCCCACCATTAGTTTATGCATTGCAATGAATTGTCCACGAACCATGATGGGAAAGATGTCCAACGCTGCCTTCTAGCTATTTCAGTAACCTTGATGTTGCTTTTCATATTTTTTTCGAGTAACCCGCAGGAATTCTGTTGGAGTTGGGCTGAAAATCCGCACGAAAAGGCAGGCCCATAACTCATGCAAAAGGAAACTACATGATTTATGCACATGAATGTCTGTCTAAGCTAGGTGTGCCACCTCACGGTAGGTCATTCGTTGACAAAAAAAATAGAGGGTTCCTTGGGGAAAACACACTTTCTAGTCTAAGGGGCACAAGGGAATTTATCCCATGAATTTATAGATAGCGATGATTGGTGTCGGCGAAAATCAACACATGTCCTAGCAATGGCCGCTTTTCCGCACCTTCGACATGAAAGAGGCAAACCTTAGTTAAAAATGGTTCGTTGGCTCCGCCTCCTCCTCCAAGAAAGAAAGTTAGGGTTCGTGCCTCTCGCCGGCGCCGGCGCAGGTCCGCCTCGTCTCCGGTGGCCCTAGGGCCATGGAGGCGCGGTGGATCCTGGCAAGGGCCGACGGGAGGGCTCCATTTTTAGTCCTTTTTTTTCAATCTTGTTAGGGTTTGTGTCCTACTCAGGAAGGCGAGACGGCGGCGGCTCCCTGAATATGGAATAAAGGTCTCCCCGCCTAGCCCCCGTTCCGGCGGTGCGTCTAGCATCGTTGGTGGGCGTGTGGAGGTGTGTCTCCGGCAGATCTATTTTTGGTGGATTTGCTCGGATCTCATCGTTGTTCATCTACGTTCGTGTGTCTTCGGTTTGGATCCTTCCGATCTATATTATTTTTCATCGGCGGCGGTTGCTGTTCTAGGGTGCTGGTCCTATGGTGCCTTAGCACGACGACTTCCCGATTGTCTACTACAACAAGTTGTGCACGGCTTCGGCGATGAAGGGGCGATGACGGCGGCGCGCCTTCGGCTCGCTCCGGTGCTTGTAGTCGTCGCTAGGTGGTCTATGAATCTGGATGTAATTTTTATTTCTGGTATTCATTGTACTGCCATGATTGAAGATGGATAGATTGAAAGTTTTTCCGCAAAAAAAAAAAGAAAGATGCAATCTTTATAGCCATATGTACGCAATGGCTCAGCCCCTTATTGCAAGATTTTCCTAAGTGAATTTTTTTCCAGATATTTCAAGCCATGCAATTGCCTTCCTTGCTTTTGCTGGGCAAAAAGGTCGCCCATGGCCAACAAACCGCAACCACCCCGCGGAGAAACAAAACAAAAAACTACATCCGGTAGGTTGAGCTGGTTGAATATTCAGTAGAGATGCATGATCTAGTTTCCAGCGGATGGAATCATGGCTGGTTAACGCTGTGCCATGGCTGGTTAACGTATTAATTAAATACTGTATATGATAGCACACTTTTCTGCAATATTTTTGGAGCTCGACTGGAGGATCATGTCATCACTCATAATTGGAACGGATTTGAAAAGACTATCAACACAGGGTTTGAGTGCCATGGTGGGCCACGAGAGAAGGTTGTAACCGGAAGTCTCATTTCGTCCACGAGCTTGCCCTCCACGTCACGCCTGACGTGTCGACGTGTGCTAGCTTAAATCCACGTGCACGCACGCTCCCTACACACTCCACGTCACGAGGTAGCTGGACCTGGAGCAACGGGAGCCCCAACCCTCGCCTATTGGTTTTGTAGTGGTAATTTTTTTTTCTTGGAGACCAAGTAGAAGGTAAAAAATGTAGAGATGAGATGGAGATGAGTAGGAGTAGATGCCACCTGGATAGACCCATACGTTTCTGTATGGAAAATGAGGCAAGAGAATGTGTCGTGTACAAGGGATAGAGATGTCCGGATGTATATGTATCTGGCGCCTCTACGCCACTCCAAAATCCTTGAGATACAAGGCCGGTCAAAGAAAGAAAATTATGTGACTATTTTTCAGATGCACTTCCGGATGTTCTAAGAAATTTCGTTACAGATAGACTCTGTACCTCTTCTTTTACCGATTCAGCAGCAGTATGCTGATTAAAATACTCGTAAATCTTTGAGTGTTTGCAGTCATGTACTGTTTTCTTAGAACATGTGGGAGGTATCGATGCGTACAAAATAATCATATTTGTTGTGTTACCGTACCAGTACTTGTGATTCTCTTTAGGAATCCTCGCAAAAAAAGATTCTCCTAGGAATATATATTACATATAATACTTTAAATCCAAGTATGTAGCGATGTACTCCCTCCGTACACTAATATATGAGCGTTTAGATCATTAAAATAGTGATCTAAACGATCTTATATTAGTTTACAGAGGGAGTAATATATACCTAAAGTATATATTACATGTGGGAGGTAGCAGTACTATGCGCATTATATAATGCAGTAGTCCTGAATTCATGTGCTGGGCTCAACCTTTTTTCGCAATCAATGCAGCCAAAAAGTGCAAGATAAAGAAAAGTGCAAAGCAGAGCATCTGCTAGATATTTGGAGCTTGATATACGGAGCAGAATCAGCCACCAAACCCATATGCTTGGCTTTCATGGAACAACCAACTAACCAAGGCATTCTTCACATGCCCTATTACCAATCTTGACATGATCAGCAACCCCTATCAAGATCAACTTGCTAATCAGGACCACCCCAGCCGTAGCATCACATATTAATTAAGTTCCTACATTAGGAAAGAAGATAGAGGGGACAGTGCCTTTAGTATGCGCTGTAGTGCACCCCAAATCGATCCATCTGCAGTACCGAATGCATGCCCAACTAGGGTATGTCACACGTTTAATTAGTGATGACCTTTAATTAGGTTTGGTACACATGGTTGGAGAGCTGTTTGTTTTGTCACTGTCGACTGTTCTTATTTGGAGTACAAAAACCTAGTCAAGTGATACTTTTGTCTATGGGTGATCTGAAGCGCAGTATGTAGTACCAGTGGAAGTTCAAAAAAATGGCGGTCAGTTTGTGTTCCCACGTCGCTATGTCAAACGCAGGCTGCGCATGTAAAAGATGGTGAAAGCAATTGATCGGCGTCCAAGATAAGAGAGAAAACCAGAAGATTAAGAGTAGAAGTAGTAGCAGCTTTCTGTGAAGTGCTGATATTTTACAGAGCGGAGTAACAGCAGCCTCAGAAATCCATGCGTGTCTATTGACTGTTCAACAAACCTGTAGAGTTCCAGAGATGAGAAACTCCTCGGCTGCCGGCCTTGGCGCTACTCGGGATCACTCACACTGCCGTCTCTGCTCGTGACACTTGAGCTTTTCGTCAGGTCAGTTGAAAAGCTGATGAGAAATGAGAAATGACTCGATCCGTTGTGTGTTTCTTTCCGAGAACGACTGGATCGATCGACGCTGGAAGTACTAGTAGCACTGCTGTGATGGCTCATCCGACGATGCTGCGCCGCTGCGGCGGCCTCTTCCGCCGGCGTGCCACGCGTGGAGTTGAGTGCGCTGCTCGGGCACTCCTGATGGCGGCTCCTCCTCCACTTGGCATTCCGGCCGGCGAACAGGTGGCGCGCGCACCGGGCGTTGCAGATAATTAACGTCGCCAGCAGCGAAGCGAATCTTTTCGAGAGTTTCAGAAGCAACGGTTTCATTATTTTCTTTTAGGTGTACACGTAGCAAGTGTGTGCGTGTTTCTCAATGAACCATATGCGTTGGATTAACACGCGCGTAGGTTCATTAGCCCCTGCAAGAAAATGTTCGTTAGCCTAACTGAAGCAACCGTTTATGAGCCAAATATATGTATGGGTTTGTGTGATGAATCGTTTTCGAGAAGTTTGAGATTCGGGTGTGTCATGACTCATGAGTGAGTGACCTGGTGATGGATGCCTGACTGCGGAGAGGTGGCCAGCGAAGGCACTCAACAGCCCCTTGACCTAGGGAAGCAAAAATTGCACTAATTTTTATTATTTTAATAATTGTGTTAGTTTAATTTTTCTGCTCCCGGATGGTCATGGACATGGGGACGCCGTCCGCTTTCATCCCTTGACCCACCTCAAATCTTTTCGAATATGCTATGTTTCTAGTGCGAGCACCTGAATCGAGTAAAATTCGCACTATTTTCCGGAAGTCTTCGTAAACTTATTTACTACTAGATGTATATGTGTGTGCTTCAGCTAGCAAGCCTCAGCATCAGCAGCACGAGAATGGCAACCAAAAACGAACTGATCAAAATTGGTGTGCCCTTAGTCAGTCAGCCGGTCAGTGTGTCTGAATGCAAGCTAGCTAGGTAGGTAAAGATATACTCTCATCAGCTGAAAAGAGAGCCGGTGCATCAAGCATCCAGATGGTTACTCCCTCCGTTCCAAATTACTCGTCGCTGAAATGAATGTATCTAGAACTAAAATACATCTAGATACATCTATACGTGCGACAAGTAATTCGGAACGGAGGGAGTACAAAGCAGAGCTGACAACAGAAACCTTTTTCACTCGACGAAATATCCATATGCATACAGCGGCCACCGGTAGAGCTGGGGCAAGGTCAGGTGATTGATGTGTGCCCCGCCGTGAGAAGTCAAGCTGAATTGAGGCAGGGGCGTCGATCCGTTAGCTAGGCAGCTGGGTAGCTGTCAGCCCATCCGAGTTCAAGTCTCGACTCGGATGCGTGGTGCTCGTAGAGTTTCTCCTATGAAAAAAAATACCAGCGAGGGTTAGTTTTTGGATTGGTCTCATTTTTTGAGAAGTTAAGCCGAATCCGAAGTTAGTGGCTGTCACGCGGAGGCGGAGACGTGTTGGTTATTTGGCCGGAGACGCGAGTCAAATGGGCAATCAACGAGCTACCCAGGTGACTTTTCGAGTACAGGATTGATGGGGCCGCTGGTGGAATCAAGTAAGCGTAAAGCGAATTTTGCCGTGCCTTGTCTGCATGAACGGGACAAGGCCGCAAGAGTTGAGGCTAGCTATTGTAGCATAGCGGAGAACAATATTCATGCCCGGGACGTTGTGTTTTGGATAGGAATCCAGGCCCGTCAATGGCTAGTATGTGTAGAGATTCATACAAGCTTACACGCAAGATTTTTTTTTTGATCGAAAGGGGTTTCCCCCCACCCCACTTTTTATTAAAGCGGGGCACAGCAAAGCCCAGACTGTTAAAAGCATTCGAGTTTACCAGTAGTAGCAAACCAGAAAAGTAACTTGCACACCACTCCCACATTACAATTAACCAGCGCACATCAACGCGCCACACAGGGCAGCCCCAAATCACATAAGTTCAGAAGTTCATCCGCGCAGATACGGGGACAGGATGAAGCATCAGCCTCACACCAGATGTGCCTTCAGAACACCCCCGCCCCGGGGTCTTTTGGAACACACTCTCAGTCCCCAGCCCAGGCGACCCTGAGCAGCTCGCCTCTTCGTCGGTCCAGGAGTAGGAGGCAGCGTTGGAGGAGCACCGATTGATCGCCTTTGCATAGAATCTTCCATTGATGTAGAGATGCGCTGATCCGACTCAACATCGCCCGGGTGCTTGTCCATGGTATCCCCTGAAAACATATATTGTTACGCATAGTCCAAATCCCCCAGATGGAGGCAACACAAGCAATGTTAACTACAGACTTTTTGTTATTCAGCATCCACCAGGATGATAACTCAGCCATGTCATTTGGGATATTAAAATTAAAAGCATCTGCTAAATCGAGCCAAATTTGCTTAGCTACTACACAATCGAAGAACAGATGATGAACAGTTTCATTCCATTACAAAACAAACAACACAAGTTATCAACCACCCTCCTTTTACTTAAATTGTCTCTAGTAAGAATTTTATTATGATATGCCAGCCACAGGAAAACCAGGTACCTATTGGGAACAGCAATCTTCCAGAACTTTTTCCAAATTGGGGTAGATACCCCTCCCCAGTTTATCATATTGTAGAAGGATTTAATAGAATAAATCCCAGAGGATTCCAAAAGCCAAACAGGCTGGTCCTCCTCATTAGTTATGGTCTTGGCAGAGATCACCTGAATTAAGTCATACCACCGGTCCATAAATCTAGAATCCACGCATCTACTAAACGTAAGCTTCAAATTAGTACAATCCCAAACCTCAGCTACAACACATTTTTGTTGTTGACAAATTTCATAAATCTCCCAAAACTGAGTTTTCAGAGAAGAATCTCCAACCCAAGTATCTTCCCAGAAACTGATTCTGTTCCCTTTACCCAAGTTCCACCGAAAGAAAGGTCGAATGCCCTCAAAGGCCCATGTGACTCCTTTCCAAAAGGGCGACCCCACACCTTGCTTGGCCCAAAGCAAGTTGGGTTTATCAGTTATATATTTATGGTCAATTAGCCTACCCCAATCATTATCATGGTTAGTGAAGTATCTTTTTGCCCAAGAGGCAAGTAAGGCCATGTTAAACTCTCTTAAGTTAGGGATCCCTAGACCTCCAAACTCCTTTTTCTGAGAGATTAACCCCCATTTGGCCAGATGATATTTATGCTCATCTCCCTGGTCACCCCAGAAGAAATGAGCCATCTGAGAAGTGATAGCATTTATAGCCCACTTGGGAAACTTAATCACAGACATCAAATACATTGGAATGCTAGTAATACATGCTTTAAGCAACACAAGTTTGGCCTCATAACTGAGCAATCTCCCTTTCCAGCCGCAGATTCTCTTGATGATCTTATCAATAATGTATTGGATATCCTCTCTTCTAAGTTTAAGGTAGTGGAGGGGAACCCCCAAGTATTTAAGAGGGAAATCCCCCATTTTACAGCAGAAAATTTGGGATAGCACTTTAGCCTCGTCAATATTCACATTAATGGGCACCACCTCACACTTGTCATAATTGATTTTCAACCCAGATAGGTTCTCAAAACAGGCAAGCAACCACTTTAAGTTTTTCATATATTCGGTCTTTGGGTTGAGGAATAAAATCGTGTCGTCTGCATACTGTAAGCAGATAAGACCACGTGGGATAATATGAGGAACAATCCCAGATATTATATTACCACTAACTGCTTTCATCAGCATCCGGGAGAAAACATCTGCCACTAAATTCAAAAGCATAGGGGAGCTAGGATCACCTTGTTTCAACCCCTTTCCCCCCACAAAGTAAGGACCTAGAACATCATTAATTTTGACACAAAAAGAACTTTGTTTAAGGATCGATAGGTTCCACCGAATCCACTTAGGGCCAAAACCCCTGGAAGTTAACATCTCCACTAAGAAATCCCAGTTGACACGATCATATGCTTTTTCGTAATCTAATTTGAGAACAATCCCAGGGTCTTTGGATTTATGAAGTTCGTGAATAGCCTCATGGGCAATCACCACGCTTTCAAGAATAAATCTACCTCTTACAAAAGCAGACTGGCATGGAGCCAGTAACCTATGTCCAATAGGGGAAACCCTATTTGTCATAGCCTTGCTAAAGATCTTCACAGAACAATTGCTTAGACAGATAGGTCGAATTTTTTTCATATTCTTGGCATCAGGTTCTTTAGGGATGAGAGTGACTATAGAGTAGTTTAACCTCTGGATATCCAGAGACTCTCTCTCAAAATCCCTCACAAGCGCCATAAAGTCCCCTTTGATTATTTCCCAAAAATGTTGGTAAAAAAGAAAGGACAGACCATCCGGTCCAGGGGCCCCATTGGCGTATGAGCCCATAACGGCTTCCTTAATTTCTTCCTCTGAAAAAGGCCTTTCTAATATCTCGTTTTCAGCTACAGTCACTCTCTCTTCTTCCGACCAAAAATGATCATCCAGGTGAATGTTAGGTTTAGGCTCAAACCCAAAAAGGTCTTTATAAAAATTAGTTGCTACATTCAGCATATCTTTGGTAGAGTATATAGGGCCTTCAGGGCCTTCTAGGATGGATAACCGATTCTTCCCTCTCCTTTGGTTAGCCACAGCGTGAAAATATGCTGTATTCCTGTCTCCTTCTTTAATTCTCCTATCTCTAGATCTCTGCCACATGGCAGTTTCTTCTTTCTTCCAAATCTCATGGAGTTCTTCCCTGATCTGTTTCATCCTCAGGATATCCTCATTAGTGAGTCTTTTTTGTTCAGAGAAGACATCTAAAATATCAAACTCCTGAAGGAGCTCTTTCTTCCTCTTTTTCATAGCAGCCTCAATATTAATACTCCAGCCCTTGACTTGTTTCCTGAATAACTTAGTTTTAAACTGCCAGGTTTCAATGGCAGAGGTAAAAGGGGAAGGAGTGGCCCAGATTTTCTCAACTAACGCTTGAAAATCAGGTTGTTCAATCCACCATTTCTCAAATTTAAAAGGCCTAGCTGGGTTGTGTACACCTGCCCCAGAATCTAACAGGATGGGAGCATGGTCACTCCCAACCCTTGGCAGGGCACACAAGGAGGTAAGAGGGAAGTGGCTACCCCAGCTAGTAGTAGAGAAAACTCTATCAATAGTAGCAAAAATGGGGTTATCTTGATTATTACACCAGGTAAAAACCCTATTTGACAGTTTATATTCCATTAACCCCCACTTGTTAATCCAATCATTGAACAAAAAAGCCCAAGAATTGTTGATAGTGCCTGAGGTCTTTTCTTTAGCCTCCCTAATTTGGTTGAAGTCCCCCCCAAGCAAAACAGGATAACATAAACCCTCCATGGTCTCATGTAATTCTGCAATAAAATCTATCTTATCCACAGCATAGGCTGTCCCATAAACTACCACCAGGTGCCAGCAGAAGTCATCATTTTTATTCTTCAGGGTAATACTGATACAATACTGTTTCGAACTAACATCTAAAATCTCAAGAATATTGGAATTTGTACCCACAAGGATACCACCAGCAGTGCCCACTGCCGGAAGTAAATGCCACTCATAAGCAGTGGAACCAGCTAATGTATTAAGGAAGGAATTAGACAGGGTCTCTCTTTTAATCTCCCGAAAACCCAAAAAATCAGGCTTATACTTATTCACCAAATCGGATAGGCACTGTAGTTTACCTTTTTGACCAAGACCTCTAATATTCCAAAAAATACCAATCATGGAATTTTGAAAGGGTGTGTCAGACTAAAAAGTCCACCTCTTACTGCATTCCCAGAACCAAAAACAGCATCAGCAGTGCCCTCTAATGTGTTTTTGTTTGGGATGCAACTGACAGGAGTACAAACTCCATTTTCCTCACAGATGTCAGTGTCTAATTTGTCAGGCAAAGATATTTCAGGGTTTTGTGAAGCAAAGACTAAGCATTTTCCAGTTTCTTCTCTAATAAGATCATCAATAATCTGATTTTTTTCACTTTCATTATCTCCAATTCTTAAGTTAACAGCAGAAGCATAAGCTCCTAAATTAGATGCAACTTCAGAAGTAAAGGACTTACTTTTGAAAGTGTTGGGGATCTCCAAGTTTTTCTTCATCTTGTAGGCAGCGGCTTTCTCCATGATATTTTGTTTGTTATGAGCTCTAGTACTTGGCCTTGTAGCAATCACCGGGCCCCATTTGTTCTTGATAGCAGGTTGTTCATTGGAAGGGGGCAGCTTTTCTATCAGGGCCATAAGTTTTAGTCCACTGACCACAGACGCATTCAAAGTACCCATCTCTTCATCAGGCTCAGTAGCATCGCTACAAGTGTCAGAGTCAGCATCATCCACCTCCTTTAGTATCTCCGAGAAGTACTGCTTCTGACTGGACATCAAAGGAGTCACACAAAATTCCTGAACTGTAGTAGACTTGTCTTGTCTCACAACGCTGGGAGTACTTAAGACCTTGACAGCATCAGAGAAAGGGATCACAGAGCAATTACTTTGCACTTGTGGTGTACTGTCTATCACTTTGTCAACTTTCACAGGAGAGACACAAGCCTCAGCCAGGTTAGCAGGGTGGAAGGAAGTACCGTCTCCATTGATCTTCTGTTTCCCAATTGGTGTTTTTACTATATTAGTCCTGTTGGCCAGATCCAGCTCATCGATAGGGTCCTCACCATCATCAAGGATATCCTTGTCAGTGTCCTCTCCTTCAAATTCCTTGTGTCCTTGTCCACAGCTATATCAGATGGGCCGTTTTCATCATTGGGATCATCATCACCGATTTGTTCAACACCTTCCACTGTAAACGACAGAATGTACAACTTCTTCCTCATTTCCATAATTCGTTCAAAGGGAATCTTTGCTGGGTTTCTACAGGCGATCTTGATCCTCACTTTCTCATGGAAACTTTTCATCAGACCGTTCCAGTCGACGTCAACCAGGATCCCGAAGCAAGAAGCGATTTGGGACAGGACTTTCCACGTGCACCACTTGGACGACAGATCCTCTACAATCACCCAGGCTTCAGTCAGTTCATTGAAGGGGTCGATTGCTCCAGTCCATCTCTCCACAGAAACTGAAACTCCATCAATGGGCAGCTCAAAAGGTGGGAATTTGATTAAATCCTCAACATCCTTCCAGGGAGGGAATCTAACCAGAAACTTCTTATCCTCTAGCTATCTGACTTGCCAGGACCAGTTCTTGTTCTTGCAGAAAATGCCTGACAGATTCTTGATAAGGTCAGCCTTGTTGATCTCACCCTTCATCACCCAAATCTCTCCACAGTTCCTGAAATTAAGCCAATTTGCCTCTCGTCCCACAGGAGCGTCGATATGATAAAATCCCAATCCAAGTGCAGAGCTTCCAAAGAAAGTGGCCACCGGATGTGGTTGAGCCCAGGCAGCGCAACTGTTCACATTGTGGCCTTCCAGTCCGCAGATGAAACAAATCTTCTTCTGGATACAGTTGCCTACGTAATGACCAGGGGCGCCACAATTGAAACAGACCATGTCCTTGTATCGCTTGTCGAGAACCTGGACAAGCGGGGCAGGTGGAGCTGGTGGCGGAGCCGCAATCACGGCCTGCTGGGGGGCGCCTTTGGGAGGGGGAGCAGCAGGATTTGGACGCGCTCCACCGGTCCCCTGGCGACGAGCCATGTTCTTCTGCGGGGGTGGAGCACGCTGCTTCTGAATCCCGCTTGGCCCGCCCTTGTCCGCCATAGCAACAACCTGAGCAAAGGATTTAGAATCACCTCCAATTCCCTCTCGGACAATCTTGAGCTGAATTGGTGGAGGATCAAAGGGGCGGAGTTTTGTGATCGGCTATAACTCAGACGGGGAAAAACAGCCAACACAAACTAGGTCCTTCCTGAGCCATCCCAAGGTGGAAGCAGTTCGATGTTGGGGGCGAGGATGGGGGTGGCGGCGGGGAGGGGAGGGAATGGACCAGAGCTGTCCGAAAACCCTAGATATAGCCTCATCCGCGCCCTCCTGAGCAGATGGCGTAAATTCCAAAGGCGTCTTCATCCGTCGACACTTGATTGGGGGAAGCGACGTGGCAATAGGGCCCACGCTACTCCGCAAGGGGCGGTCGGTTTGAAACACAGGGGAAAAATCCCCCAACTCCGGCTGCCCTTGCGCCACCGCCGGCGAGAGACCCCGCGTCACCGCCTGCGACAGCCCCGGTTCCTCTGAGCATAAGCTCTGACCAACAACTACCTGCTTCTCAGACTGACGAGTCACCATTGTATTTTGAATCCCAGGGATACAAATCCCCTCCCGTATCCTTGAACGAATGCCAGACGGAACCTCGCCGCGGCCAGGCGCAAGATTTTGTCTCATCTCATTAATAAAAAATAAGAGTTCACAAGGTTTTAAGCGATGTTCAACACTCCTCAACAGATGAAAAAAGTACCCTACCCTCAGGGCATGATAGAACTCAAGTGTTTCGCCCTAGCGGAGATCCAATCCTCCGCTTGAGTCTTGATGTGATCGATGATGATTGATGGCATGGTAAATTTTGTTTGTGAAAAAACGAATGTCTGGACCGGCTACAGACTGATGGAGTATCATGTTGGATGGCTTACGGTGTCCGGACAGCCGGGTACGAACATATATGGGCGGTTTGTGGGTCCATGTTCGAGATGTCCTTTACCCTTGCATGGATATATTGTTGAAATTACTTATTACCATGCTAATAAATACCATTTGTTTAGGTTGCCAAGACCGCGAGCACTTATAATAATGAAGTAATGACTAGGTAATAATTAATACACGAACTGAGAATGGTTCAGACGGTCAGGTTTCTTATGGTTGAACCAATTCATCAGGGTTCGGGTTTGAGTCTTAAATTTGGCATTGGTGGTCCTATTTTTCTGGATTTATATAAGGACTTTCGACGATGTGCGTTCAGTGGGAAGAGACGCTTCCGTCAACTACGAAGGCGTCTGTGACGACTTTGTCAAACTGAAGATGAGGGTCGGATTTTGTGTATTCGGCTGTAGATGCTTTAATACTAAGGACATCTCCAACGCCGGCCTGCAACCGTCCGAACATGTTTTGCCATCCAACGTTGTCCTGTATCGGCCCGCTCGGCAGTCAGGACGTCATTTTCCCCACAAACCGGAGGAGGAAGGCTTTGCGGGCGTCCGGACCGCTGCCACGCAAGTGTCCGACAAACATAGCACACTCAAATCCTCTCCGACGCACTAGCTCTTACTTTCCCGCCCGAAGTCATCTGTCCGCATTCTTCATGCCGCATTGACGCTAGCCCACAGCGAACTTGACCTCTCACTCACGCCGGAATTGAAGCAACACGTTGGCCGAGGGCGCCTCTCGTGCCGCATCCGCGGTGTCCGCACCTGCTAAATGCTGGAGAGATGTTTACGGGGCGGGATGGGAAGAATATCTATCACGCCCGTTCAACGCCCATTCGTCCATCTGTAGCCATTGAAACATGCTCACTGGCCGTGAAACCGACTTTGGTGCCTGCACATTGACACACCCGGACGCTTGGCCTCATCGGCATCCACTATTTAAAGGCGGTCACACCCAGCTCACACCACATCACAACCCATCCGCTCAACATCGTCCTTCAGTGCACAACATCTGCGATGACCATGATCACAAATGCGTTGTGGGAGAGCCTCTCGAAGCCTTCATTATCACCAACACTCCGTTCATCGTGGGGATCATCATCTACATCTGCATCATCTGATTACCAAACCCTACTTCATCTTTTGTATTCAATCTTTGTATCAAATATCATATCGGTACCTGAGGGGTGCTAGTAGTGTTAATCACATCTTGTAGTTGATGCTAATTGGTTTAATTGGTGAAAATTATTGTATTTAGATTGTTAATCATATATTTATACCCACTGATCATGATCAATATGATGAGTTGTGGGTAGTTCTATTTGTATTTTAGGAATGGGAAAAGTATTTTTACAAGTAATCATGTGAATTTGATTACCGTTCAATGTTTTTATATTATGTTGTATTGTTTTTCCTCAAGTGGTGTTATGTGAACGTCGACTACATGACACTTCACCATGTTTGGGACTAGGGGAAGGCATTGTGGAATTAATTTGTAGATCATGGGTTGCAGGAGTTATAGAAACCTAAAACCCCATTTACGAATTATTCCGTAAGGGGCTGTTTTATATCCACATGTTTAATGCTATGATTAGATTTATTTTAATTACTACGTCGACTACATGACACTTCACCATGTTTGGGACTAGGGGAAGGCATTGTGGAATTAATTTGTAGATCATGGGTTGCAGGAGTTATAGAAACCTAAAACCCCGTTTACGAATTATTCCGTAAGGGGCTGTTTTATATCCACATGTTTAATGCTATGATTAGATTTATTTTAATTACTACTCTTGTAGTTTTGGATGCTTACATGGAGAATACAATCATAAGTGGATATCTATTCAAGTAAGGACAGTACCATAGGTCTGGCCTGAAGGAAATATGCCTTAGAGGCAATAGTAAAGTTATTATTTATTTCCTTAATTCATGATAAATGTTTATTATTCATGCTAGAATTGTATTAATCAGAAACTTAGTACCTGTGTGAATACATAGACAAAACATATAGTTCCTAGTATGCCTCTACTTGACTAGCTCGTTAATCAAAGATGGTTATGTTTCATAACCATATACATGTGTTGTCATTTGATGAATGGGATCACATCATTAGGAGAATGATATGATGGACATGACCCATTCGTTAGCTTAGCATTATGATCGTGTCAATTTCATTGCTACTGCTTTCTTCATGACTTATACAAGTTCCTCAGACTATGCGATTATGCAACTCCCGAATACCGGAGGAACACTTTGTGTGCTACCAAATGTCACAACGTAAATGGGGGATTATAAAGGTGCTCTACAGGTATCTCCGGAGGTGTTTGTTGGGTTGGCATAGATCAAGATTAGGATTTGTCACTCTGTGTTCCGGAGAGGTATCTCTGGGCCCACTCGGTAATACCCATCACTATAAGCCTTGCAAGCATTGTGACTAATGAGTTAGTTGCGGGATGAAGTATTACGGAATGAGTAAGGAGACTTGTCGATAATGATATTGAACTAGGTATGATGATACCGACGATCAAATCTTGGGCAAGTAACATACCGATGACAAAGGGAACAACATATGTTGTTATGCGGTTTGGCCAATAAAGATCTTCATAAAATATGTACGAACCAATACGAGCATCCAGGTTCCGCTATTGGTTATTGACTAGAGACGTGTGTCGGTCATGTCTACATAGTTCTTGAACCCGTAGGGTCCGCACGCTTAACGTTCGATGACGATTGGTATTATGAGTTTATGTGATTTGATGTACAGAAGGTTGTTCGGAGTCCCGGATGTGATCATGGACATGACGAGGAGTCTCGAAATGATCGAGACATAAAGGTTGATATATTGGACAACTATATTCGAACTCCGGAAGTGTTCCGAAGAAGTTTCGGATAAAACCGGAGTGCCGGAGGCTTACCGGAACCCCCCGGGGGAACTAATGGGCCTCGATGGGCCTTAGTGGAGAGAGAGGAGGGCCGCTGGAGGGCTGGCCGCATGCCCCCTTGAGTCCGAATAGGACAAGGGAAGGGGTGCGGCGTGCTACGTCTTGAGCTTGCGTTGGTTTTCCTCGAAGAGGAGAGGGTGATGCAGCAAAGTGTAGCGTAAGTATTTTCCTCAGTTTTGAGAACCAAGGTATCAATCCAGTAGGAGGCTCCTCAAAAGTCCCACGCACCTACACAAACAAACTGAGAACTCCCAACCAACGCAATAAAGGGGTTGTCAATCCCTTCACGGCCACTTGCGAAAGTGAGATCTAATAAAGATAGTATGATAAGATAAATATATTTTTGGTATTTTTGATATAGATGCAAAAAGTAAATATGCAAATAAAAGTAGATGGAAAGCAAATATGATAAGAGATAGACCCGGGGGCCATAGGTTTCACTAGAGGCTTCTCTCGAGATAGCATAAGTATTACGGTGGGTGAACAAATTACTGTCAAGCAATTGATAGAAAAGCGCATAGTTATGAGATTATCTAGGCATGATCATGTATATAGGCATCACGTCCATAACAAGTAGACCGACTCCTGCCTGCATCTACTACTATTACTCCACACATCAACCGCTATCCAGCATGCATCTAGAGTATTAAGTTCATAAGAACGGAGTAACACATTAAGCAAGATGACATGATGTAAAGGGATAAACACATGCAATATGATATAAACCCCATCTTGTTATCCTCGATGGCAACAATACAACATGTGTCTTGCAACCCTTTCTGTCACTGGGTAAGAACACTACAAGATTGAACCCAAAGCTAAACACTTCTCCCATGGCAAGAAAGATCAATCTAGTAGGCCAAACCAAACTGATAATTCGAAGATACTTGCAAAGATAACTCAATCATACATAAAAGAATTCAGAGAAGATTCAAATATTTTTCATAGATAAAATTGATCATAAACCCACAATTCATCGGATCTCGACAAACACACCGCAAAAAGAGATTACATCGAATAGATCTCCACAAGAGAGGGGGAGAACATTGTATTGAGATCCAAAAAGAGAGAAGAAGCCATCTAGCTAATAACTATGGACCCGTAGGTCTATGGAAACTACTCACAACTCATCAGAGGGGCAAGGATGTTGATGTAGAGGCCCTCCGTGGTTGCTTCCCCCTCCGGCAGAGTGCCGACAAGGGCTCCAAGATGGGATCTCGCGGATCTGTAAGGTTCTGGCGGTGGAAATTGTGTTTCGTGGTGCTCCTGGATGTTTTCAGGGTACGTAGGTATATATAGGAGGAAGAAGTACGTCGGTGGCCGCTCGAGGGGCCCACGAGACAGGGGGCGCGCCCTACGGGAGGGGGGCGCCCTCCTATCTCGTGGGACCCTCGAAGCTTTCTTGACTTGCACTCCAGGCTCTGCGGATCAGATTTGTTCCAAAAATAACGCCCCCGAAGGTTTCATTCCGTTTGGACTCCATTTGATATTCCTTTTCTTCGAAATACTGAAATAGGCAAAAAACAACAATATGGCTGGGCCTCCGGTTAGTAGGTTAGTCCCAAAAATGATATAAATGTGTAAAATAAAGCCCATAAACATCCAAAAGGGGTAATATAATAGCATGGAACAATAAAAAATTATATATACATTGGAGAAGTATCAAGCATCCCCAAGCTTAATTTCTGCTCGTCCTCGAGTAGGTAAATGATAAAAAAAAGAAATTGTTGATGTGGAATGCTACCTAGCATAATTAATAATGTAATTTTCTTTATTGTGGCATGAATGTTCAGATCCAAATGAATACAAAATAAAAGTTCATATTGACATAAGAAATAGTAATACTTCAAGCATACTAATCAAAGTAATCATATCTTCTCAAAATAACATGGCTAAAGAAAGTTATCCCTACAAAATCATATAGACTGGCTATGCTCTATCTTCATAACACAACGTATTTAATCATGCACAACCCCGATGACAGGCCAAGCAATTGTTTCATACTGTAATAATCTCAAACTTTTTCAACCTTCACGCAATACATGAGCGTGAGCCATGGACATAGCACTATATGTGGAATAGAAGGGTGGTTGTGGAGAAGACAAAAAGGAGAAGATAGTCTCACATCAACGTATCAATGGGCTATGGAGATGCCCATTAATAGATATAAATGTGAGTGAGTAGGTGAGGGAGTCCTGGACTAGGGGGTGTCCGGACAGCCGGACTATCATCATCCGCTGGACTCCAAGACTACGAAGATACAAGATTGAAGACTCCGTCCCGTGTCCGGATGGGACTTTCCTTGGCGTGGAAGGCAAGCTTGGCGATACGGATATGTAGATCTCCTACCATTGTAACCGACTCTGTGTAACCCTAGCCCTCTCCGGTGTCTATATAAACCGGAGGGCTTTAGTCCGTAGGACACAACATACATTACAACAATCATACCATAGGCTAGCCTCTAGGGTTTAGCCTCCTTGATCTCGTGGTAGATCCACTCTTGTACTACCCATATCATCAATATTAATCAAGCAGACGTGGGGTTTTACCTCCATCGAGAGGGCCCAACACAGGTAAAAACATCGTGTCCCTCGTTCTGTTACCATCCGCCTAGACGCACAGCGATTCGGGACCCCTACCGAGATCCGCCGGTTTTGACACCGACATTGGTGCTTTCATTGAGAGTTCCTCCGTGCCACCGATAGGCCCGATGGCATCTTCAACCAACAACGCTGTCCCGGGTGAGACTTTTCTCCCGGGCAGATCTTCGATTCGGGCCGCGCTGCGGGCTAATTCACTTGGCCATCCGGAGCAGATCGAAGCTACGCCTGACCGTCGTCGATTCGAAGTTTAAACTTCACGGCCGATGTCGCGGAGACTTGATCTTGACGGACTCGAGCCATAGCAGCGCGCCAAGATCAGGACGACGGGCACGATCTAGCTCTGCCGCCGAACAGTGCCTTGGTGGCCGCACACGAATCCGCTTCGGCCATTAGTCCGGAGCCGACCGCCCAAATCGAGGGTCGGTGGATAGACGCCGCCCTGGGGGCTTCAACATCCACGGCGATGGGCGAACACTAATCTTGTCCCCTGCGAAACTCGTGATTCCGAGGCGCCGGACTCCTTGCCGGACTCCGAACCTCCCGCGCCCCTACCAATTGATTCGGATTGGGCGCCGGTTATGGAATTCACCGCCGCAGACATCTTCCAACACTCGCCCTTTGGCGACATCCTAAACTTGCTAAAGCATCTCTTGCTATCGGGAGCGCCCTGGCCGGACTATGGCCAGGATGGTTGGGGTATGGACGACGAAGAAATTCAGAGCCCACCCACAACCCACTTTGTAGCCACTGTCGACGATCTAACCGACATGCTAGACTACGACTCCAACGACATCGACGCTATGGACGACGATGCCGGAGAAGAACAGGAACCAGCGCCTACAGGGCACTGGAAGACCACCTCGTCATACGACATATATATGGTGGACACCCCAAAAGACGGGGATGGCGAAGAAGCAGCGGAGGCAGACTCATTAAAGAAGCAGCCCAAACGCCGGCGTCGTGGCGCCGCTCTAAATCCCGCCACAAAGAAGAATGGAGATTCCGCACAGAGACAATAATACTCGAGAGTGCGAAGACAATCCCTCCCGCAAGACTCGGCGTGGGAGGATGCGAAAGCAAGCCCTCACGAGAGGCGGCGGGACGAAGAGGTTGAGGATCATAACTATATGCCCCCTCCAAGACGAAGCAAGCCTCAACGATGATGAATTAAATGCACTGAGGATCCCGTCGAACAAGAGCGCTTCAAGCGCAGCTTATCCCCACGAAAACAGCCTAAAGAAAAGCAGCAACAACTTCAAGTTGATCAGGACCTGCTGCCGATCGATGGATGAGGTCCTCGCGTCAAGAGTATAAACTCGAACGCCCTCCAAAAGTTACCCAAGACGCAAGCTGCTCCCCCGATTAGAGGAGGAAGCATACATACCTCCATCACCAGCGCTCGATATGGCTGACCGACCACCCCGTGGTCGTGACAGAGAAGCATCCAAGCCCCCAGCCAAGACCGTACCCGGCATCGCTCCAAAAGTACGGCCAAGAGGAACGCGCGGACTTGTGAGACATATTGGAGGACAAAGCAAGGCAATCCAGATCCATCTACGGATCACGTGGGCGCCCACGACCCATGATTTAATACCGTCGCGCGGATACAATAACCCGGCGGGCCGAACACAGCAGACAGTGCTCTCTCGAGCTGCGTCGCGATATTGCTCAATACAGAGGCGCCGCACACCCGCTATGCTTCACTGACGAAGTAATGGATCATCAAATCCCCGAAGGGTTTAAACCCGTAAACATCGAATCTTACGATGGCACAACAGACCCCGCGGTTTGGATCGAAGATTATCTTCTCCACATCCATATGGCCCGCGGCGACGATCTTCCCGCCATCAAGTACCTCCCACTCAAGCTTAAAGGACCAGCTAGGCATTGGCTTAACAGCCTGCCCGCAGAGTCAATTGGGTGTTGGGAAGACCTGGAGGCCGCATTCCTTGATAACTTCCACGACACATATGTGCGACCACCAGACGCCGATGACCTATGCCACATAATTCAGCAACCAGACGAATCGGCCAGACAATTCTGGACATGGTTCTTGACGAAGAAAAATCAAATCGTCGACTGTCCGGATGCAGAGGCCCTCACAGCCTTCAAACATAACATCCAGGACGAATGGCTAGCCCGGCACCTGGGGCAGGAAAAGCCGAAATCTATGGCAGCCCTCACATCATTAATGACCCGCTTCTGCGCGGGAGAGGACAGCTGGCTAGCTCGCAGCAACAATCTCCGCAAAAATTCTGGCAGTCCGGATACCAAGGACAACAACGGCAGGTCACGTCGAAACAAAAACAAACGCTGCATTAACAGCGATGATAAGGAGGATATGGCAGTCAACGCCGGATTCCGAGGCTCTAAACCCGGTCAACGGAAGAAGCCATTCAAAAGAACCACTCCGGGTCAGTCCAATTTGGACCGAATACTTGACCGCTTATGCCAGATACATGGCACCCCTGAAAAACCAGCCAATCACACTAATAGAGATTGCTGGGCGTTCAAGGAGGCAGGCAAGTTAATTGCCGAAAACAACGACAAGGGGCTAAACAGCGACGACGAGGAGGAGACCCGACCGCCAAACAATAGAGGACAGAAGGGTTTTCCCCCACAAGTGCGGACAGTGAACATGATTTACGCGACCCATATACCCAAGAGGGAGAGGAAGCACGCACTAAGGGACGTCTATGCGATGGAGCCAGTCGCCCCGAAGTTCAATCCATGGTCCTCTTGTCCGATCACTTTCGATCGAAGAGACCATCCGACCAGCATATGCCATGGCGGATTTGCCGCATTGGTTTTAGACCCAATCGTCGATGGATTTCACCTCACAAGAGTCCTGATGGACGGCGGTAGCAGCCTGAACCTGCTTTATCAGGATACAGTGCGCAAAATGGGCATAGACCCCTCAAGGATTAAACCTACAAAGACAACCTTTAAAGGTGTCATACCAGGAGTGGAAGCCAATGCAGTGCTCGGTCCACCCCGAAGTGGTCTTCGGATACCCGGATAATTTCGGGCGAGAGTTAATCTTGACATAGTCCCGTTTAGCGGCGGCTATCACGCTCTGCTTTCGGACGAACCGCGTTTGTAAAATTCAACGCGTGCCGCATTATGTATACCTAAAGCTCAAGATGCCAGCCCTCATGGAGTAATCACGGTCAATGGGAATACGGAACGCCCTCCGAACGGAGGAACATACTGGCTCTCGCGATGTAAATACTGAGCAGCCTTTTAAGGAAATTTCGAGTCGGGCGTTAAAAGGCGGATACAGCAAAACGCGCCGGAGCAATGCCAACCAAGACCACTGGCGCGATCGAGCCGCGCGTAGTAATGCGGCCCCAACCCTCGCCGCCCATGATCGCAAGAATAACACTCGCGTACATCATTACGCTTTGGAGATACCATGGGCACAGGGAAGGGCACGATCGAACGGACCCAGAGTGCGGTTCGACCACACCGGGCTCGCAAGTGTGCCCCCTCTTTCTTTTTTTTATTTTTTATTTCCCTTCTTTGTGTACACAGGACTCCGTTAACCAGAGGCCCTGTCCGGCGATGAACCTACCGAACTCATGATGCAACAGTCAGGGACGAAAGAAGGCTGCGACGAACACTCAGGTGGTCTCAATTACGAGCATTAAATTCGATTATATACACCAAGTCCGTAGCTCACCCCTGAAGGGGGACATGTGTACTTAGTCCAAATCTCTTGCTCACCGCACTATTTGTATCAGTCCGCACTCATAGCAGATTTCCTTTAATAAATAATGCAGCACTTTTCAACTGCAATTACATCACCTTTTTATATATATGTTCATTACATGACATCTTGCACCCGTATATTTTGGTACGGCCGAATACGCCAGGGGCTTCTGTTCCCCAAATTATGGTGTGATAAAGTCCGAACACTTTCATAAGTGCGGCACCCCGAACTTATAACATTATATGAATCGGCTCCGAATCATGTCTTGGGTCAATAGTTGGGTTTGCCCGGCTCCCACGTTTTGGTGCCTTACGCCCGCTCGTCACGGCTAAGGTGGCACTGGAGAACCATCGCGATTGCGCCCGGTTGAGCCGGCGGCGCCTCGATGGAGAAAGCTAAAACTGACGGCATGATAAGGCGAGAGACTGGTCGCTGTTCGAGAGGTTTTTCGGGTCCTAAAGACTCACGCCGCTTGAGCGAAGTTCCGCATAATGTCCGACGAAGGCGTGGATAGCGCCCAGATTCGGTCTTCGAATACCGGGGCTTCACTAAATTTAAAATTATAGAATTCTATGGCTAAGTGAGAATGTTCAAGCATTATAAGTCCGTTGCCTTGTTCGTTGTGTTGAGCGCCTCCCTAGATGGACCCAAAAATGGGAACAAGAGTGCTCAAGTTTATCGCGAACACCCCAAAGACTCGTGGCTTGGGGGTGAAGCCAACGACTTGCCATCTCTCGATTTTATAAATGGCCGCATGAAGGTAATATTTTAAATTAAACAAGCGTTTAACGCGCACATGAACAAAGTTTCAGCGCAGGATAATACATAACGAGTTTACTCAAAGATTACATTTCGGGGCACTCATCCGCAATATCACGGCTCCCTTCAGACAGTTTTATAATACATCTCGGCGTGCGATACTCCTTGCCGGTGGCGGTGGGTCCGTGAGAAGCTTCTCGCATCCAGCTTGCCCCAATGCACCTTTAATGCGGGCAAGGGCCCGACGAGCACCTTCAATACAAAGCGAGCGCTTGATGACCTCCACCGAGGGCACGATCCACCAGCCGCGACGAGGCCAGTAGCTTCGTGCATGGCTCGTCCAGCCACAACCGAACTATGAGACCGAAGACCTTCATGGCCTCCTCGGCTACCTTGTGGAGTTCGACCAGCTGTTTCACTGGTCGCTTAGGGCACGGATGTCCGCCTCAAAGATACCGAGACCGAAGACCTTCTCCGTCGAACTCCCTCCACGCCACGATAGAATGCGGCGGCATCGGACGCACTACGCGGCAGATCTGCAAACGCCCCTGGAGAGCTCCGAACGCGGGTAAGTTTAAGGTAGTTTACATTAACATGCTTGCTTTGCATGAAGAATGCCTTACCCGCCGCTATTTTCTTCACATCCTCAACCTTCTGAAGGGCCTTACGGGCCTCGGCCTTGGCGGACTTGGCACTTTCGAGAGCCGAGGCAAGCTCGGACTCTCGAGTCTTGGAGTCACGCTCCAAACTCTCATGCTTCTCCATGAGAGCTTGGAGCTCTTGCCGCATTTCCGCCACCCGTGCCTCCCGCTTCTCTCGCTCTTCCCGCTCATGTCAAGATCGCTGCTCGACACGCGGACACGGCCTCCTTCGTGGCTGCCACCTCGCTCGTGGCCCTAAAATATCCAAATTATCCTTGTTAATTTTATTGCAACCAAAATCCTTTTTTGTAAGGTAACTATTCAAAGTGGTGTTAATCACCTTCTTTGTCCTCGAGCTGCTTCTTAGCATGGCCGAGCTCTTGCTCGGACCGCTCGAGATCCTTCTTCAACACTTCGACCTCCGCCGATAGTGCGGCAGAGGTCAGCAGCGCAGCCTGCAAACCCATATTGACATATTTTAAATACCCTGTGTATATCTTGGTAGATCCTTAGTCCGGCTTTTCTTTCCGAACACCGAACTGAGCATCAGGGGCTACTGTCTATGCGGTGTTACATTACATAATTTTAACTTCTTACCTCAAAGCCTGTTAAAAGGCTGCTGCAAGCCTCGGTCAGCCCGCTCTTGGCGAGCTGAGCCTTCTGAATCACCGCACTCATGATAGTGCGGTGTTCTTCCTCGATGGAAGCGCCTTTAAGCGCCTCCAACAAGTTATCCGGCGCCTCCGGTTGGACGGAGATCGCCGGTGTCACGGTCTTGCCCTTCCTTCGAAGGGGCCGCCCGCCGGACTCTGGAACCACCGCGGGTTCCGAGGTAGAGTCCGGCACAAAGTCCGGGAGGCTGCCTGACGGCGCCTCCGGAGCCTCCTCCTGATGGGTCCCTCTCTGGGATCCCACCTCGGCGTCTTCGCCGGCGTGGGGGGTAGTGGCAGTCGGAAGTGAATCCACATCCGACGGGGCCAATGACCCGCTTGATGAAGTGGGGAGATCATCATCGGCCGGACTACGAACAGAACACGGCATTAGAAGGACACTACATGGCACGAAAGAAATTACATACCAAGGATCCGGATACTTACGATCTTGCCGGACGCCTGGCCCTTGGGGACCATTCATCCTCGCCGACGATGGTGTTGGCAAAACTGTCCGGGGGAATAGTCCTTCCCTTCTTGGACCCTTCGGCCTCCCCTATTGGGGAAGCCTTCCTCTTCTTCTCTCCCTCCTCCGGGAGAGAGTCCTCCTCCTCCTCGTCTTCGGGGGAGGAGTCCACGTCGTCGTCGACGCTCGATTCTGGAACTCTTTCGAGTCCCCGCGGCCACCTTCTTGGCCTTCTTCTCCGGCACCACGTGCGGTGCCGGAACCAACAGCCCTGCTAAACGGGCATTCTCTGGGTCTTCTGGCATGGGAGCCGGGCTGATGAGCTGCTTGGCCTTCTCCACCCATTCCTGTCAAAGGAAAGAAGGAAACCCTCTGAGAATCAACTTAATTACCACAAGTGTCCCATAATGGGGTTGAATCACTTACCTCGTCAGTCGGATGCTGCGAGCAGAATCCGCGATCTTCCGTCATGGATGCGGGGCTTGGCGCCCTTGAACAGCACCCTCCAGCGCCTTCAGATGTCGATCGAAGAGCCCGCTCAGCGCTGGTGCTGTTCGGATTGAACTCCCACAGATTGAATGCCCGTTCTTGGCATGGGAGAATCCGGCGGATGAGCATGACTTGGACCACGTCGACGAGCCTGAGCTTATTGCTCACCAGCTTCTGAGTCCCGTAACCTCCTTCGGATTTCCCCACTGCAAGCCCTTCTCTTTCCAGGAGGTGAGCTGCGTGGGGACGCCAGATCTAAACTCGGGGGCCGCCGCCCATGTGGACTTGCGCGGCTCGATGATATAGAACCACCCCGATTGCCACCCCTTGACGGAATCCACGAAGGCCCCTTCGAGTCAAAGGACGTTGGGCAACTTGCCCAACATAGCGCCTCCGCATTCCGCCTGCGTGCCCTTCACAACCTTCGGCTTGACGTTGAAGGTCTTGAGCCACAGGCCGAAGTGGGGCTGGATGCAAAGGAAGGCCTCGCACACGACGATAAACGCCAAGATGTTGAGGATGAAGTTCGGCGCCAGATCGTGGAAATCCAGGCCGTAGTAAAACATGATCCCCGGACGAATGGGTGGAGTGGAAAGCCCAGTCCACGGAGGAAGTGGGGAAGGAAGATGACCCTCTCATGAGGCCCAGGGGTAGGGATGAGCTGCCCCTCATCGGGCAGCCGATGCGCGATATCGCCCGAAAGGTATCCGGCGCTGCGCAGCTTGGTGATGTGCTCCTCCTTAACGGTGGAGGCCAACCATTTGCCTCCCGCTCCGGACATATTCGGAGAAGGTCGAGGCGAGATGCGTGAACTTGGGCATTGGAGCTAGAGTGCGCGGAGATGGGTAAGCAACGGAGGAAGAAGGCGTAGGTGAGAAGGTGAATCCTTATCCCTTATATATAGGCGGACGAAAACTATGCGTCCCCCACCGGCCTGGTAAAACTCGCTTATTTCCCAAGCGCCACCATCAATGGCGTGGTTGGGTTACCCACGTCCGTATTGATGAGAATCCCGGAATAAGGGGAACACGATCTCTGCTTCGACAAGACGTGCCAAGGAAACCGCTTCGCTAAACGTGCTGAGGTGGTATAGTAAAAAACGATTCAAGTAAAAGCCTGGTAGCGGTGTGATGTCACGCTGCATAATACGTTAGCAGATTGAACTGGTGTACATTTTATTCTCTCTACGGTGGAATGTGGAATTTATTTTGCAGAGCCGGACACTATCCTGGTGTTCATGATCTTCTCTGGATTATTCAAGGGAGGAACCCACCTTGCAATGCCGAACATTATGCGTGCCGGACTAATCGCCATTGAAGCCTGGTTCAGGGCTACCGAGGAGTCTGGACTAGGGGTGTCCGGACAGCCGACTATCATCGTCCGCCGGACTCCAAGACTACGAGATACAAGATTGAAGGCTCCGTCCGTGTCCGGATGGGACTTTCCTTGGCGTGGAAGGCAAGCTTGGCGATACGGATATGTAGATCTCCTACCATTGTAACCGACTGTGTAACCCTAGCCCTCTCCGGTGTCTATATAAACCGGAGGATTTAGTCCGTAGGACACAACATACATTACAACAATCATACCATAGGCTAGCCTCTAGGGTTTAGCCTCCTTGATCTCGTGGTAGATCCACTCTTGTACTACCCATATCATCAATATTAATCAAGCAGACGTGGGTTTTACCTCCATCGAGAGGGCCCAACTCAGGTAAAAACATCGTGTCCTCGCTCTGTTACCATCCGCCTAGACGCACACGATTCGGGACCCCTACCCGAGATCCGCCGGTTTTGACACCGACATTGGTGCTTTCATTGAGAGTTCCTCCGTGCCACACGATAGGCCCTGATGGCATCTTCAACCAACAACGCTGTCCCGGTGAGACTTTTCTCCCGGCAGATCTTCAGATTCGGCGGCCGCAAGATCATGGGCTAATTCACTTGGCCATCTGGAGCAGATCGAAAGCTACGCCCCTGGCCGTCAGGTCAGATTCGCCGGTTTTGACACCGACAGTAGGCATTGCCATGCAACGGATGCACTAGAACTATAAATATATGAAAGCTCAATAAAAGAACTAAGTGGGGTGCATCCAACTTGCTCGCTCACGAAGACCTAGGGCACTTTTGAGGAAGCCCATCATTGGAATATACAAGCCAAGTTCTATAATGAAAAATTCACACTAGTATATGAAAGTGACAACATATGAGGCTCTCTAATATGAAGATCATGGTGCTATTTTGAAGCACAAGTGTGGAAAAAGAGATAGTAGCATTGTCCCTTCTCTCTTTTTCTCTCATTTTTTTTCTTATTTTTTCTTCTTTTCTTTGGCCTATCTTTTTTTCTTTGGCCTTTCTCTTTTTTTTCTTTTTTTTCTTTTTGTAAAGTCTGAAGTCTCATCCCGACTGGTTAGGGAATCATAGTCTTCATCATCCTTGCCACAAGAGTGATATGCAATGAATGCCTCCGGCGGTGTACCGGGATATGCAATGAATCAAGAGTGACATGTATGAAAATTTTTAAGGTAGCCTTGCCACAAATATAATGTCAACTACAATATCATGCAAAAAGCAATATGACAAAAGTAATGCGTGTCATATGAACGGAATGGTGGAAAGTTGCATGGTAATATATCTCGGAATGGCTATGGAAATGCCATAATAGGTAGGTATGGTGGCTGTTTTGAGGAAGGTAAATGGTGGGTGTATGGTACCGACAAAAGTTGCGCGGTACAAGAGAGGCTAGCAATAGTGGAAGGGTGAAAGAGTACGTATAATCCATGGACTCAACATTAATCAAAATAACTCATATACTTGTTGCAAAAATTTAGAAGTCATCAAAAACCAAAGTACTACGTGCATGCTCCTAGGTGGATAGATTGGTAGGTAAAGGCCATCGCTCGTCCCCGACCGCCACTCATAAGGAAGACAATCAATAAATAAAATTGTGCTCCAACTTCATCACAAAGCAGTTCACCATACGTGCATGTTACGGGAATCACAAGCTTCAACACAAGAATTCTTTAAATTCATAATCACCCAACTAGCATGACTTTAATATCACTACCCCCATATATCAAAACAATTATCAAGCATCAAATTGACCATAGCATCCAATTCACTTTCTATGATAGTTTTTATTATACCCAACTTGGATGCTCATCATTCTAGGACCAACTTTATGATAATAGCAAATACCATGCTGTTATAAAAGACTCCCAAAACGATATAAGTGAAGCATCACAGACTAGCAATTTCTTCAAAATTAAGACACCATCGTGCTTTAAAAGAAATAAGTGAAGCACTAGAGCAAAAACTATCAAGCTCAAAAGATATAAGTGAAGCACATAGAGTATTCTAGCAAATTCTAATCAAATAGGCTTCTCCCAAAAGGTGTGTACATCAAGGATGATTGTGTTAAACTAAAAAGCAAAGACTAATATAATACACGACGCTCCAAGCAAAACACATATCATGTGGCGAATAAAAATATAGCTCCAAGTAAAGTTACCAATGAACGAAGACGAAAGAGGGGATGCCTTCCCAGGGCATCCCCAAGCTTAGGATTTTGGCTATTCTTGAATATCTTGGGGTTCCATGGGCATCCCCAAGCTTAGGCTCTTGCCACCCTTTATTCCATAGTCCATAAAAGCTTTACCCAAAACTTCAAAACTTCACAACACAAAACTCAACAGGAAATCTTATAAGCTCCGTTAGTGAAAGAAAACAAAACCACCACATAAGGTACTGCAATGAACTCATTATTTATTTATATTGGTGTTAAACCTACTGTATTCCAACTTCTTTATGGTTTATAAACCAATTTACTAGCCATAGATGCATTGAAATAAGCAAACAACACACGAAAAACAGAATCTGTCAAAAACAGAACAGTCTGTAGCAATCTGTAACTAACGCAAACTTCTATAACTCTAAAACTCCTACCAAAATAGGAAGTCCTGTAAAATTTGTTTGTTGAACAGCAGCAAAAAGAATCAACACAAAATCACGTTCCTGTGATTTAACAAAATTATATTCGTGCACACAAAGTTTCTGTTTTTCAGCAGAATCAAATCAACTATCATCGTAGGTTATTCTATAGGTTCTACTTGGCACAAACACCAATTAAAATATAAAAACACATCTAAACAGAAGGTAGATGCAAGATTTATTACTAAACAGGAGCAAAAACAAAAAACATAAAGAAAAATTGGGTTGCCTCCCAACTAGCGCTATCGTTTAATGCCCCTATCTAGGCATAAAAACAAAGATAGATCTAACGAGTGCCATCTTTGGCACTAGGTTCATAAGTAGCACGCATGATAGATTCATAAGGTAATTTGACTTTTTTTCTTGGAAAGTGCTCCATGCCTTTCTTTAATGGAAATTGGAATCTAATGTTCCCTTCCTTCATATCAATAATCGCACCAATCGTTCTAAGGAAAGGTCTACCAAGAATAATAGGGCAAAAAGATTGAAATCTATATCAAGAACAATAAAATCTACGGGCACCAAATTTCTATTTGCAATGATAAGAACATCATTGATCCTTCCCATAGGCTTTTTAATGGTGGAATCCGCAAGGTGCAAATTTAAAGAGCAATCATCGAGATCATGGAAACCTAGAATATCACATAAAGTTTTCGGAACCGTGGAAACACTAGCACCCAAATCACACAAAGCAAAACACTCAAAATATTTAATTTTAATTGTTATAGTAGGTTCCCACTCATCATTAAGTTTTCTAGGTATAGAAACTTCCAAATTAAGTTTTTCATCATAAGATTGCATCAATGCATCAACAATATGTTTAGCAAAAGCTTTATTTTGACTATAAGCATGAGGAGAATTAATAACGGATTGCAACAAGGAAATACAACCTTTTAAAGAGCAATTATCATAATCAAATTCCTTGAAATCCGAGATAGTAAGTTCAACATTATTAGAAGTAGAGGATTCTCCAATCTCACTTTTACCAAATTTAACATCAAGATCTAAAGACTCCAAATTTTTGGGACGCCTTCTAGGCAAAGTTGATTCATCATCACTCCCATAATCATCAAAATTCGTATTGCAAAACATAGATCTAATCGGAGACGCATCAATAAAATTAAGATCCTCATCATTATTTTCATGGAGACTAGAGGAACACGCTTTTATAAAGCTTTCTTTTTTAGCACGCAATCTAGCGGTTCTTTCCTTGCACTCGTCAATGGAAATTCTTATTATTTTGAGAGATTCATTGATATCATGCTTAGGAGAAGAAGATCCAAGTTTAAGAGAATTAACCTCAAGCTAAAGTCTATCAACGTTCCTAGCCAAATCATCAACTTTAAGCAATTTTTCTTCAAGCAAAGCATTAAAATTCTTTTGATAAATCATAAACTCTTTCACACTATTCTCAAAATCAGAGGGCAACTTATTAAAATTACCATAAGAATTATTGTAGGAATTTCCATAATTATTAGAGGGATTACTAGGGAACGGTCTAGCATTAAAATTTCCTCTATAAGCATTGTTTCCAAAACTATTTCTACCAACAAAATTCACATCCATAGATTCATTATTATTCTCAATCAAGGAAGACAAAGGCATATCATTGAGATCAAGAGGAGTATTTTTAGTAGCAAACATCTTCATAAGTTCATCCATCTTTCCACTCAAAACATTGATTTCTTCTATAGCATGCACTTTTTTACTAGAAGATCTTTCGGTGTGCCATTGAGAATAATTAGCCATAATATTATCAAGCAATTTTGTAGCATCTCCTAACGTAATTTCCATAAACGTGCCTCCCGCGGCCGAATGTAAGAGATTTCTAGAAGCAAAGTTCAAATCGGCATAAAAATTTTGTATGATCATCCATAAATACAAACCATGAGTAGGGCAATTACGAAGCATCAATTTCATTCTTTCCCAAGATTGGGCAACATGCTCATGATCAAGTTGTTTAAAATTTATAATATCGTTCCTAAGAGTGATGATCTTAGCAGGAGGAAAATACTTAGAGATAAAAGCATCTTTGCACTTGTTCCAAGAATGAATACTATTTTTAGGCAAAGACGAAAACCAAACGTTAGCACGATCTCTAAGTGAAAATGGGAAATAACTTCAATTTGACAATATCATTATCTGTACCTTTCTTCTTTTGCATATCACACAAATCAACAAAATTGTTTAGATGAGTAGCGGCATCTTCACTAGGAAGGCCGGCAAATTGATCTTTCACAACAAGATTCAGCAAAGTGGTATTGATTTCACAAGACTCATCATTATTAAGAGGAGCAATCGGAGTACTAAGGAATCATTGTTATTGGTATTCGAGAAGTCACACAACTTGGTATTATCTTGTGCCATGGCAACAAGTAATCCAACACACAAGCAAATAGAAAAACGGCAAGCGAAAAGAGAGGAGGAGATTGGGAAAGAGAGGGTGAGGGAGTCCTAGACTAGGGGGTGTTCGGATAGCCGAACTATCATCAGCGGCCGGACTCCAAGACTATGAAGATACAAGATTGAAGACTTCGTCCCGTGTCCATATGGGACTTTCCTTGGCGTGGAAGGCAAGCTTGGCAATACGGATATGTAGATCTCCTACCATTGTAACCGACTCTGTCTAACCCTAGCCCTCTCCGGTGTCTATATAAATCGGAGGGTTTTAGTCCATAGGACGAACAACAATCATACCATAGGCTAGCTTCTAGGGTTTAGCCTCCTTGATCTCGTGGTAGATCCACTCTTGTACTACCCATCTCATCAATATCAATCAAGCAGGAGTAGGGTTTAATTCCATCAAGAGGGCCCAACACAGGTAAAACATCGTGTCCCTTGTCTCCTGTTACCATCCGCCTAGACGCACAGTTCGGCACCCCTACCCGAGATCCGCCGGTTTTGACACCGACATTGGTGCTTTCATTGAGAGTTCCTCTATGTCGTCGCATGTAGGCCCGATGGCTCCTTCGATCATCAACAACGACGCTTTCCAGGGCGAGACTTTTCTCCCCGGACAGATCTTCGTGTTCGGCGGCTTTGCACTGCGGGCCAACTCGTTTGGCCATCTGGAGCAGATCAAAAGCTACGCCCCTGGCCATCAAGTCAGATTTGGAAGTTTGAACTTCACGACTTGATCTTCGATGGATTCGAGCCACAGCCGAGCACGCCGCTCTGTCACGATGGGCATGATTTAGCTCTGCTGCCGGACAGTGCCCTGGAGGCCGCACACGAGTCCGCTCCGACCCTTAATTCGAAGCCGACTGCGCCGATCGAGGATGGGTGGCTAGACACCGCCTTGGGGGCTGCTACCTCTACGGCGATGGAGCCGAATACCGACCCTGTCCTTTGTGAAGCTCATGACTCTGAGGTGCCGGTCTCCCCGCTGGATTCCGAACCTCCCGTGCCCCTACCAATCGAATCTGATTGGGCGACGATCATGGAGTTCACCGCTGCGGACATCTTTCAGCACTCGCCTTTTGGCGACATCCTGAATTCGCTAAAATATCTCTCGTTATCAGGAGTGCCCTGGCCGGACTGCGGTCAGGATGGTTGGGATGCGGACGACGAAGAAATTCAAAGCCCACCCACTACCCACTTTGTAGCCACTGTCGACGATCTAACCGACATGCTAGACTTCGACTCCGAAGACATCGACGGTATGGACGACGATGCCGGAGACGACCAAGAACCGGCGCCTACTGGGCACTGGAAAGCCACCTCGTCATACGACATATACATGATGGATATCCCAAAGGATGGGAATGGCGAGGGAACAGCGGAGGAAGACCCCTCCAAGAAACAGCCTAAGCGCGGCGTCGTGGCGCCGCTCTAAATCCCGCCACAAAGAAGAATGGAGATTCCGCACCGAGATAATAACACCCCTGACGAGGTCAAGACAGCCCCTCCAAAGAAGATTCAGCACAGAGGACGGTGAAGCCAGCCCTCACGAGAGAGCAGCAGACGAAGAGGTAGAGGATGATAATTACATGCCTCCCTCTGGAGACGAGGCAAGCCTCGACAACGACGAATTCGTCGTGCCTGAGGATCCCATCGAACAAGAGCCACTACAAGAAATATGTCAACTTATGACCTTCTCTTAGTGACCCCAGCTGAATTGGTCGTAAATTCACGGCCATTTCGCTTGGAAGGGCTCAAACCTCAAATTGCTTACACCAAATGGTCACAAAGCGCATAAGAGGCGCCAATGACCTTATTTGTACTGATTACGACCAATATAAATGGTCATGAGGTTGTGAACGTGGATGCATTGGTACTTATTGCTATGACTAGGCGCCACCTCATCGGTTTTGCCTATGTGTCATGTCCATGTGGCGTTTTTGCCCTAGGTTATGAAGCAACCTATATTTCTGTCATTCCCAAAATTCCCAAAAAATCTCATAAATTCTTTGGGTCATATCTTCGTCAAATATGTAAAAACCTTCCTTGCCTAGTTCAAAAATAATTCAAAATATTCATTTTCCTATTCTGCTCAGAGTAACAGTTTGTGAAGGAAGTACCACTTTGGCATGTCCAAATAGTATCCATTTTCTACAGTGCTTTCCTATGCCCAAATAACCATCCTCCACCAAATGCCAGCTCAATCCATTCATTATTTTGAGCCGAGCTTCAACATTCAGATTTATGTCCAAAGTGTGGTGGTTTGCAAAGCAAGTACCACCTAGGCTCCTCCTTTTGAGCTGAAAATTTGTGAAAACGGTCTTCTTAGTAACTGATCATCCTCAGCCAAAACTCACGCCCATTAGCCATGTACATTTCCGCATCGCTAATCAAACACTTGGCTGCTAATTCATGTTTGAGCATCGATTGGTCTCCTCGTGAGAATCTTATGTTGTAATTTTCTTCCTAGCACCAACCTGGGAGTGCCCAACCCACTAGACATGCCTAGGCCACCCAGAACACATGGGAACGCCACGGTCACGCGGTGACCACGCCAAGCATCATGCGAAGCCTGGCAGCTCTAGAGTTGGGGCCCTCGCCACCGCCCAAACCTCGACGTACGCCACCAAACCATGTATTTATGATTAAATAGGTCCTTATGTAACTAGAAATGATTTTTGGAAAAATAAATAGCAAACTATGAGGTAGCTGCAGTTCAAATTTGACCCGCTTCGGTTGAATCGGCAGAAATTTGTCTTTTTCACGAGAGGTGGATCAAATTTTTTATACCAGACCATTGTGTCAATTGTGCATTAAATATGGCCTAGTATTTTATAAAATGACTTGGTCCAATTTTGCAACAATTATTTGGTAGTTCCTTCACAAAAAAACCTCCTTTCGGGCACTTGAAAAATGGAAAATGGTTTTTTCGTCCAACGAAAATGAAAACTTCCTTAGGCAACATTGTTTGCTATTCCAATATGCACCCTTGTGCACAATATGAGATCATTTGAACAAACTATGCCATGAATGTGGCCATAAGATTGATCATTTGGCTTGAAAGCCATGAATCTTCACACTTGATAGCTCCTTTCTGAGAACACTTTTTAAAAATAATTACCGTATTACAAGTTTATTATTTTTCCTGGAAACTTGGCCACATATAATGACACAATGCGAAGGTTTTCCAATTTTTTGATTTGTTTTGAATTTTTTATGCCCGTTTCAAAATGCGGTCAAAACGGCGGGCTTGACCGTTCCTAGCTAGTGGTTGAATCTTGGAATTTTTTTGGTGTTTCTATGATTAATTAGGTACTTATGTACCTAGAAATGATTTTTGGAAAAAATAAATAGCAAACTATGAGGCAGCTGCAGTTCAAATTTGACCCGTTTCCAACTGAATCGGCGGCAATTTGTCTTTTTCACGAGAGGTGGATCAAAACTTTTTTCACCCAACTATTTGGTCAATTGTGCATTAAATATGTCCTAGTATTTTAGAAAAATGATTTGGTCCAATTTTGCAACAATTATTTGGTAGTTCCTTCACAAAAAACCTCCTTTCGCACTAGGAAAATGAAAATGGTTTTTTCGTCCAAAGCAAATGAAAACTTCCTTAGGCAACATTGTTTGGAATTCCAAGATGCACCTCGTGCACAATATGAGATCATTTGTACAAACTATGCCATGAATGTGGCCATAAGATTGATCATTTGGCTTGAAAGCCATGAATCTTCACGCTGATAGCTCCTTTACGAGAACACTTTTTAAAATAATTACCGATTACAAGTTTATTATTTTTCCTGAAAACTTGGTCACATATAATGACACAATGCGAAGGTTTTCCAATTTTTGAATTTTTTGAATTTTTATGCCTGTTTCAAAATGCGGTCAAAACGGCGGGCTTGACTGCCCTAGCTAGTGGTTGAATCTTGGAATTTTTTGGTGTTTCTATGATTAAATAGATACTTATGTACCTAGAAATGATTTTTGAAAAATAAAGAGCAAACTATGAGGCAGCTACAGCTCAAATTTGACCCATTTCCAAATGAATCGATTTGCGGTTTGTCTTTTTCACGAGAGGTAGATCAAAACTTTTTCACCCAACCATTTGGTCAATTGTGCATTAAATATGTCCTAGTATTTTAGAAAAATGATTTTGTCCAATTTTGCAACAATTATTTGGTAGTTCCTTCACAAAAAACCTCCTTTCGGCACTAGGAAAATGAAAATGGTTTTTTCGTCCAAAGCAAATGAAAACTTCCGTAGGCAACATTGTTTGAATTCCAAGATGCACCTCGTGCACAATATGAGATCATTTGTACAAACTATGCCATGAATGTGGCCATAAGATTGATCATTTGGCTTGAAAGCCATGAATCTTCACGCTTGATAGCTCCTTTCTGAGAACACTTTTTTAAAATAATTACCGTATTACAAGTTTATTATTTTTCCTGAAAACTTGGTCACATATAATGACACAATGCGAAGGTTTTCCAATTTTTTGAATTTTTTTGAATTTTTTATGCCCGTTTCAAAATGCGGTCAAAACGGCGGGCTTGACCGTTCCTAGCTAGTGGTTGAATCTTGGAATTTTATTGGTGTTTCTATGATTAAATAGATACTTATGTACCTAGAAATGATTTTTGGAAAAAATAAAGAGCAAACTATGAGGCAGCTACAGTTCAAATTTGACCCATTTCCAAATGAATCGATCAGCGGTTTGTCTTTTTCACGAGAGGTAGATCAAAACTTTTTCACCCAACCATTTGGTCAATTGTGCATTAAATATGTCCTAGTATTTTAGAAAAATGATTTGGTCCCATTTTGCAATAAATATATGGTAGGTCATTTACAAAAAACTCAATTTAGGCACTCTAAAATATAAAATTAATTTTTGACCAATTTAGATGGTCATAACGTCAGATCAGTATTCGATTGGTCTGTGAACTCTCACGCGGATCATGCATTGAACACCGTCGGATGTTCGTCGATCCAACGGCGGTCCTCAGCCCTTCCACACCATCCCCGAAACCCTAGCTCTGGCCTGTGGTCAGTTTGCATCCACCCCCCCGCCTCATTTCTTTCCCTCGCTCTCTTCTCCTCCTCTCCTCTTCCAGATCTGTCGAGATCCCCTCGCTCTCCTCCGTGCTGTGCTGTGCTCCTCCCTCCCTCCCCTCCGGCAAGATCCCCATGCTCTGCTCCTTCCTCCCTCTCTCCCCTCCGGCGGCCTCCCTCTCCTTGATCCGCAACCAATCAAACCGCAACCAATCCCCCACCCCACCCTTCCTCCCTCTAACTCGCGCAGGTGCAGGCGTAGGGCACAACGCCCAATCCAAGGCGGCGCCGTCCTCGTGCAGCTTAGCCTGGCGGACCTCAGGGCCGTCTCCGTGCTCGGCCGCGGTGCCAAGGGCGTCGTCTTCCACGTCGTGCCCGAGGGCAAGGGCGGTGCCGGCGACGTCGCCATGGCGCTCAAGTCGGTCTCATGGAGGCCAAGGCACAAGAAGAGCGGCGGAGTGGCGGCCGTGAGTAGAGCGTGGCAGCCGCCAGAGGCAAGGGATAATTCGAAGGTTCTCGAGAGGTCGGAGAGGACAAGGAAGCCTAGTCGCCCGCCGTCGCCCCTATCCAGCCGCGCCAGAGCCCATGGCGCTCAGACGGTCGCGTCGAGGACGAGGAGGGCCGCTCTCCATCTGGCGGCGCGGCGCCGGCGCCATGTTCGCGCCGCCGCGGCGCTTCTCTCTCGCCGCCCCACGCGCCGCCTTCAAAGAAGACCCGTAAGTGCCCACTGTCCCGCCACCACGCCCGGCATGCTCGTTCGCTCGATTTAGCTAGTAGTACTTGGCCGGGCAGTGCTTGGTCCTGGATATTTGTCCCTGCAGAGAAGGCACTAGCAGCACCAGATGGTGGCGAGTTCAAATCATTTCCTGCTAATTTGTGTGCTTGAGGGATCCTTGCCGTGCAACAGTGAAAATTAGTTTTCCCTGCTGATTGATGAAATATTTTCCTTGTTGACTCTGAATCTGCCTGCCAATGGACTGGTAAATTTCTCTCAGTTTTACCATTTACCTGGGGACTTGCCTCAATTGCCCCATGGGTACATTTTCGGTTCAGGTGATGGACTAGCAGAGCCAGATGGTGGCGACTTCAATTTTTTTTCCTGCTGCTTTATGTGCGTGAGGGCTTCTGTGTGAAGCTTTGCTCAACTTAGCATTCTCCTTGCAAAGGCAACAAGAGAATAATTTTCCTTTACTCTTTGATGAAATATTCGAGAAGAGAGCTTTTCGATATGTCCCTCCGTAAGCAAAGAACTTCACCCGCAACTTATGTGAAAACTCCCATCTTCTGAGGCCCAATTTTAGTCATTCCAAGTTTCTCCCTTGGCGGTTAAATGTTTAGGCTAACTAATTTTCTCCCGTGGGCAGGATTCTCAAGACTAACTGAGTGTCACACCCAATGGTCCAACTAATTTTATAGCTCAGAATTAGCGCCGATGTGACATATAAGTATTACGATACAACATCGAGAAATGCTTATATCGCTTTAGTTTATTGCTTGAATTTGCTGCTCACTTTTCTTATCCTGTTTCAACTAGATTGATTAATGATAGCTTGGCGATGATTTAGTTTATTTTTACCTGTTAATCTGATTTAGTCTATTTTTACCTGTTAATCTGATTTAGTTTAGGACTAAATGCTTTGCTGTTTTTGTAGTATTAGTCAGATTTAATAACTATTTTTTTTAATCTTTTCATGTTGATATGTAAGCCGATCTAAATGGGTTGTCATACATCCTTATAATTGTCTGTCACAGATAATCATTAGTACGCATCCAACTATTGATATCTGCAAGTATCTATATTTCATACATCCAAAAATTGACTACTTAAGCTGGACTTCTAGAGTAACTGTTGTTCACAAGCCTCGGCGATCGGCCGATCAGCCTCCCTTGGCGGTTGCACCGATCAGCCTCCGCACCGTGGAGGAACCTCCTCTCGGTTCTAGATTATTTACGCTTGTAAATAAATATTGCGATTCAGTTTGTCGCAGCTATGATTGAAGTTCAATAGAAACAGCTTACGCTTGCCTCGACTATAGTTATAGTCACTTGTTGGGCTGATTTCAAGCAGATCGCTTAGTGTCGACCGTGTCATGCTCTTGTTATTGACCTGCTGCTTGTGTCTTAAATAAATATATGCGAAGGTAGACACGATCTTTGCTGCTTGTGTCTTAAATAAATAAATAAAATTCTGTAATGATGATCTGAAATGTCACACAGTGAACATTGGTCTTCTTGCCACCGTTGTGCTGGGCTTGGAGGTGCTGCACATGTGGTGGAGCTGCAATGCCGCCCAAAGGGCAAACCTTCATCGACACAACCCCATAACAGGGCCTCAAGGTTCATTCCCCATCGCCTCTTTCTAAATTACTAGAATGAAAATGGCCAGGCACGATGTGCCTCCTGATCTATTGCTTGATTTGTTATGATTTGATTCACCAAGAGTGATTCTTCTACTATCTTGTAGTAAGATTAAATGGAACAACGAGGGATGTTTCTAAGTTGGTTATTGCTAGAATAATTCATCAACTTGAGATATGCTGGGATGTTCTGCCTTTCCTTACTGAAGAAGATAAGAATGGAATTTAATTGGATGGCCCTTTCATCGTGTTTAATTAGCTGTAAATGTGCCCCTCATCAAGAAGATAAGAATCCATAGGTGTTATGCAAAATTAAATCTGTCATCTTGTAAGTGCTCTAGGCAGTGTCGAGATGGTGAAAAATATGAGAACAAAAAAGAATTACTTGATTAATTTACAACATCCATCCTTTACTCCGTCCGTGTCATCGTTGTTTACCCATGGGAGTATTTTTAACTTGAAAATCTCTAGTGAACTGCCATTTGCAAGACATTTGCTTTCCATGTTAATTTTTGGGTTACTCCATCTTGCTCTATCAAGTAAAATTTGATATGTGGAGTAGCAGCAGAAGCTAGACCATCTATTGACGCACCACGGAGGTCACCTCATATGGATAATGAATCATTATCCCGCTTCTTGTATACCGAGATGTTCCTAATGAATAATTTACTAGACAAACAATCTTGTTTGTCGTAAGAATTCTCGCATGCCAAAATCTGTAGCCTATGTATGCTTCGTTAATATGGACCTGAATGGCAAGGGATAGCCAACCTACTTAGCTAGATTAACATAACAGAACAAGACACAACCGGCTAGCTTCGTGTTTGCATTGGCTGCCACATCGTCTAGCTAGATGCGATCGCTAAGGGCTAGTCAACAAATTTTATAGCATTCTATGTTGTAGCCAAACACTTGCTCAGTATTTTATATTGAAACCATGGTATTGTGTACCGCCAACTCGAGTAAATTACTGCAGTTTTAATACTTTGGTTTTTTGATACTTTGTTTATTCGATTTACTTTTATTTTGTCCCTAAACATTTTGTTCTACAATGTGCGATGCTTGGCATTTCATTCAGACAAAGAAGTTGTATGAAGCATAGTTTTACCTCATTGAGCTAGTTCTGGGAGTAATGAACTCCTTGTAGCAGTAACTTGTACGTGTGTTATATGATGTAGCGAACTTGTAGGGCTCTGTGATAGACTTGGGCTGATACACTTGGGCTGTATGTGTGTTATCTAATTGTAAACTTGATGCTGATCACATTTTTATGTATGTTATATGATGTAGCAGATTGCTTCCTGCTATTATTTGAAATATTATGTCTGTTTTTTGTATTTGCATATTGAAATATGAAAGAACATGACCTTGACAGTAGGGTCCCACAAACTAGAACATCGCATTTGGGACCCACTTACCGAATTTGACAATTGGCATGCATTAAAAAAGAGAAACAAATGCTACCGCCCAAAAATAAAAAGGCTATAATGTTGGGCTAGGCCCATGAAATCGACCAAAAATTGACACGAAAAAAATATAAATGGGCTGAATTAATGGGCTTGGCCCATACAAACACCGAATTGGACCGGGCTGAATCTTGTGCCACATCTCGCCTACACTGGATGCCTACGTGGCACAGGAAGGTTGCTAGTGACCAAAATGAAGGTCATAGGATAACGACCTTTTGTTAAAGGTCGCTATAGTCGCTTATGACCGCCAGACTTTTGACCTTCATTTTTGGTCACAAAAGGTCGAAATGGAAATTTGTGACCTTTTAGTGACCAATAGTGGTGGTCACAAGTTGACATATTTCTTGTAGTGAGCGTTTTAAACGCAGGCTTATGGCCATGGCAAGCAGCCTCAAGAAAAAGCAGCAAGAATGACTTTAGAGCTGATCAAGATCTCGCTAGCCGACAGATGGATCAAGTCCTTGCGGCAAGAGCATGAACTCGAACGCCTCCAAAAGCTACCCCAAATGCAAGCTGCTCCCCGATTAGAGGAGGAAGCATACAAACCTACATCACCAAAGTAATCTGGTGACCGGCCACCTCGTGGCCGCTGACGAGAGGCCTCTAGGCCCTCCACTAAAACCGCACTTCGGATCGCTCAAAAGCACAAAGCCACGGGGAATGCGTTGGACTTATGAGACATATTGGAGGATAAGGCAAGACAATCAAGATCGATCTATGGATCGCGTGCGCTTACGATCGCGACGACAACCGCCGCTACCGATACTGAGCAAGTCCGCCGTGCGAACACAAGAGACAAATCTCGCTTTGAGCTACGCCATGATATAGCCCAATACTGAGGCGCCAAGACACCCACTATGCTTCACGGATGAAGTAATGGATCATCAAATCCTCAAGGGTTTAAACCCGTGAATATTGAATCCTATGATGGCACAACAGACCCCGCGGTTTGGATCGAAGACTATCTCCTTCATATCCACATGGCCCGCGGTGATGATCTTCACGCCATCAAATACCTCCCACTCAAGCTTAAAGGGCCAACTCGGCATTGGCTTAACAGCTTGCCAGCAGAATCAATTGGGTGTTGGGAGGACCTGGAAGCCGCATTCCTTGATAACTTCCAGGGCATGTATGTGCGACCACCAGACGCCGATGACCTAAGCCATATAATTCAGCAGCCAGACGAATCGGCCAGACAATTCTGGACATGGTTCTTAACCAAGAAAAATCAAATCGTCGACTGTCCGGATGCCGAGGCCCTTGCGGCCTTCAAACACAACATCCGCAACGATTGGCTTGCCCGGCACCTGGAACAGGAAAAGCCGAAATCCATGGCAGCCCTCACATCACTCATGACCCGCTTTTGCGTGGGAGAGGACAGCTGGCTAGCCCGCAGCAACAACTTCAGCAAAAATTCTGGCAGTCCGGATACCAAGGACCGCAACGGCAGGTCGCGTCGCAACAAGCACAAACGCCGCATTAACGGTGACAATACTGAGGATACGGCAGTCAATACCGGATTCAGAGGCTCCAAACCCAGTCAGCGGAAAAAACCATTCAAAAGAACTACTCCGGGTCCGTCCAATTTGGACCGAATACTCGACCACTCGTGCCAGATACACGACACCCCCGAAAAGCCAGCTAATCATACCAACAGGGACTGTTGGGTATTCAAGCAGGCAGGCAAGCTAATTGCCGAAAACAATGACAAGGGGCTGCATAGCGATGACGAGGAAGAGACCCGACCGCCGAACAATAGAGGACAGAAGGGATTCCCCCCACAAGTGCGGACGGTGAACATGATATACGCAACCCACATACCCAAGAGGGAGCGGAAGCGTGCACTCAGGGACGTATACGCGATGGAGCCAGTCGCCCCAAAGTTCAACCCATGGTCCTCCTGCCCGATCACTTTTGATCGAAGGGACCACCCCACCAGCATCCGCCACGGCGGATTCGCCGCATTGGTTCTAGACCCAATAGTCGATGGATTTCACCTCACCAGAGTCCTGATGGACGGCGGCAGTAGCCTGAACCTGCTTTATCAGGATACAATGCGCAAGATGGGCATAGACCCCTCAAGGATTAAACCCACAAAGACGACCTTCAAAGGCGTCATACCAGGCGTAGAGGCCAATTGTAAAGGCTCGCCATTACTCGAAGTGGTCTTGATCCCGGATAACTTCACGGCGAGGAGTTAATCTTCAACATAGTTCCGCTCCGCGGCTATCATGCTCGCTTTCGGACGGACCGCGTTTAAAGTTCAACGCGTACCGCCTCCGCATACCTCAAGCTCAAGATGCCAGCCCTCGAGGAGTCATCATGGTCAACGGAACATCAACGCCTCTCCGAACGGAGGAGCATACAGCTCTCGCGCGAAAGTGAGTAGCCTCTTAAGGCAATTCTCGAGTCCGTCGTTTAAGCGGCCGGACACCGCTAAACGCGCCGGAGTAACCTACAACAAGACCACAGCACGCTTTGAGCACGCAGCGTAGCAATGCGGCTAACCCCAGCCCTTGCAAAATTGCAAGACCGGTACTTCGCGTACATCATTACGCTCTGGAGATACCATGGGCATAGGGGGAGGGGCACGACCACGACAGGCCCAGAGTGCGGCTCAACCACACCAGGGGCTCCCAAGTGTGTCATCCTTTTTCTTTCCTTTTTTCTTATCCACAGGACTCCATTTACCTGAGGCCCTGTCCGGCAGTAGACCTGCCGAACTTACGATGCAACAGCCAGGGAAGGAGAAAGGCTACGACGAGTATCCAGGTGGTCTCCATTACGAGCATTAAATCTGTTTTATACACCATTCTGCAGCCTACCCCTGGAGGGGGACATGTTTAATAGTCCCACCCCTTGCTTACCGCACTATCTGTATCGTTCTGCATTCATGGCAGTATTTCTTGAATAAACAATGCATCGCCTTTTTGCCTATAATTGCATTTCTTTCTTATACATATGTTCATTTATGACATGTTGCATCCGTACACTTTGGTACGGCTAAATACACCAGGGGCTTCAGTTTGCCACATTACAGTGTGATAAGTCCGAACACTTTCACAAGTGCGGCACCCCGAGCTTATAGCATTATATGCATCGGCTCCGAATCATGTCTTGGGTCAATAGTTGGGTTTGCCTGGCTCCCATGTTTTGGTACCTTATGTTCCGTTATATCGGCTAAGGTAGCGCTTGGAGAACCACTGCGATTGCGCCCCAGTTGAGCTGGGCGAGCGCCTCAGTGGAGAAAGCTAAAACTGACCGTCATGATGAGGCGAGAGCCGGTCACTGTTCGCGAGGTTTTTTCGAGTCCCTAAAGACTTATGCCGCTTAGAGCGAGGAACCATCTTTGTGCAGCCCAGGCATGGATAGCGCCCCGATTTCGGCCCTCCGAACTCTAGGGGCTTCGCCGAAATTTAAAATTATAGAATTCTATGGCTAAGTGAGAGTGTTCAAGAATTATAAGTCCGGTTGCCTCGTTCGTTGTGTTGAGCGCCTCCCTAGATGGACCCAAAAATGGGAACAAGAGCGCTCAAGTTTATCCCGAACACCCCAGCACTCGTGGCATGGGGGCTGAAGCCGACGACTTGCCATCTCTCAGATTTGATAAACGGCCACACAGAAGGTAATATTTTAAATCAACAAACGTTGCGTAGCGCACATGAACAAAGTTTTCAGCGCATAGGATAACAAAATGCGAGTCTACTCAAATATTACATCTTTGGGGCACTCACCCGCAATCATGCGGGCACCCTTCAGGACACCCTTATAATACATCTCGGGCGTGCGATACTCCTTGCCCGCCGATGGCGCGTCCGTCACAAGCTTCACAGTGTCCATCCTGCCCCAGTGCACCTTTGCACGGGCAAGGGCCCGACGAGCACCTTCAATGCAGGAGGAGTGCTTGATGACCTCAACCCATGGACAAGCGTCTACCAGCCGCCGCACCAGGCCGAAGTAGCTCCCAGGCATGGCCTCCTTGGGCCACAGCCGAACTATGAGGCCCTTCATGGCCTTTTCGGCCACCTTGTGGAGCTCGACCAGCTGCTTCAGCTGGTCGCTAAAAGCACTGGATGTCCGCCTCAAAGATATCGAGACCGAACACCTCCTCCGTCGAGCTCCCCTCCTCGGCTCTGTAGAAAGCGGCAGCACCGGACACGCTACGGGGCAGATCTGCGAACGCTCCTAGAGAGCTCCGAATTCGGGTATGTAATAGGTAATTCACATTTACATGCTTGCTTTGCATGAAGAATGCCTTACCCGCCGCTATATTCTTCAATGCCTCGATTTCCTGGAGGGCCTTGTGGGCTTCGGCCTTAGCGGCTTTGGCACTCTCAAGAGCCGAGGCAAGCTCGGACTCTCGAGTCTTCGAGTCACGCTCCAAACTCTCGTGTTTTTCCACGAGAGCCTGGAGCTCTTGCTGTACCTCCGCCACCCACGCCTCCTGTTTTTCTCGCACAGCGTGTTCCGCGGCAGCATTGCGTTCGGCCGCGGACACCGCCTCCTTCAGGGTCGCCACCTCATTCGTGGCCCCTGGAGTACCCACATTATCCTTGTCATTCCTCTTGCAACCAAATCCTTTTCTGTAAGGTACAACTTTAATAAGGTGTTGCTCACCTTCCTTGTCCTCGAGCTGCTTCTTGGCACGGCCGAGCTCGTTCTCGGACCGCTCGAGGCTTTGCTTCAAGGTATTGACCTCTGCGCGGTCTGGCAGAGGTCGGCAAATAAGCCTGCATTCCCATATTGACATATTTTTAAGACTCCTGCGATATCTTTTAGATCCTCACCCAGTTTTTCTTTCCAACACCGAACCGATCATCGGGGCTACCGCCTATGCGGTACTATTTTACATATATTAAAACTCTTACGTCAAAGCCTCGTCGAAAGGCTTGCGAGCTTCGGTCAGCCCACTTTTGGCGAAGCCGACCTTCGGATCACCGCACTCATGACAAGGCGGTGTTCCTCTTCGATGGAAGCGCCGTTGAGTGCCTCCAAAGTATCCGGCGCCCGGCTGGGCGGAGATACTGGCGTCACGGTCTTGCCCTTCTTACGAAGGTGTCGCCCGCCGGACTCTAGAACCACTGCAGGTTCCGGTGCGGAGTTCGGCACCAAGTCCGGGAGGTTGCCCTGCGGCACCTCCGGGGCCTCCTCCTCATTGTGGGTCCCTTCTTGGGATCCCACCTCGGCGTCGTCGGCGTCACGGGGGGTGGAGGCGGTCGGAAGTGAAGTACTATCCACATCCGACGGGCCCAAGGACCCGCCGTCAAGCGGGAAGATCGCCCTTGGGCGGACTACGAGGTTGTATCGCGGCATTAGAAAGACACCATGCGAAAAAAGAAAAATTATGAGATATTCAGGGTCTTGATACTTACGATCTTGTTGGGGCTTGGCCCTTGAGGGCCACTCCTCGTCGCCATCGCCGACGTTGGCAGAATAGTCCGGGGGAAGGGTCCTTCCCTTCTTGGAACCTCCGGCCTCCCTCCTTGGGGAGGCCTTCCTCTTCTCCTCTTCCCCCGCTGGGGGAGAGGCCTCTTTCTTCTCCTCCTCGTCCTCGTGGGAGGAGTCCGTCTCGGAGTCATCAGACGATGAATCCGATACCACCTGACGCCGGGAACTCCTTCGGGTTCCCGTGGCCTTCTTCTTGGCCTTCTTTTCCGGCACTACGTAGTGTCTTTGGGACCAGCAGCCTCGTCCAAACGGGCATCCGCTGGTCTTCCGAAGGGCCGGACGCTTAACCTGTCGGGGACGTCGCCGCCAGCCTGTTAAAGGTATTGGGAGTTTAGATCCTGCATAAAGTCAAACTATGAAAAGCAAGTGTCCCATAAAGGATAACATGGCTTACCTCGCCACCGGACGCTGCGAGCTGAATCCATGGTCTTCGATAGCGGATGCGGAGCTTGGCGCCTTGAACAGCACCCTCCGGGCATCTTCGTGACGCAGGTCGAAGAGCCCGCTCAAGGTCCGGTGTCAGGCCGATCAAACTCCCACAAATTGAAGTCCCGCATTGGCGGGGAGAATCCGTGACGAGCATGACTGGATCATGTTAACAAGCTTGAGCTTCTTGTTCACTGGGTTTGGAGACAGGATCGAGTCCGGTCGGCTCTTGAACTACCCCACAAGAGGCCCTTCTCCTTCCGTGAAGTGAGCCGCGTGGGGATGCGGATCTGAATTGGGACCGCGCCCATTTAGGGTCACGCTGGCTCGGTGATGTAGAACCACCCCGATTGCCACCGAGGAGTCTGGACTAGGGGTGTCCGACAGCGACTATCATCGTCCACGGACTCCAAGACTACTGAAGATACAAGATTGAAGACTCCGTCCCGTGTCCGGATGGGACTTTCCTTGGCGTGGAAGGCAAGCTTAGCGATCTGGATATGTAGATCTCCTACCATTGTAACCGACTCTGTAACCCTAGCCTCCTCCGGTGTCTATATAAACCGGAGGGCTTTAGTCCGTAGGACAACATACATTACAACAATCCTACCATAGGCTAGCTTTAGGGTTTAGCCTCCTTGATCTCGTGGTAGATCCACTCTTGTACTACCCATATCATCAATATTAATCAAGCAGGGCGAGGGTTTTACCTCCATCGAGAGGGCCCGAACACAGGTAAAACATCGTGTCCTCATCTCCTGTAACCATCCGCCTAGATGCACAGTTCGGGACCCCCTACCCGAGATCCGCCGGTTTTGACACCGACATTGGTGCTTTCATTGAGAGTTCCTCTGTGTCGTCACCGATAGGGCGGATGCCTCCACCCGTCTTCAAAGACGGTGCTTTCGCCGAAGGGCCCTTGGCTGCCGGCCAAACTATCCGGCTAGGTGGTTTTCTTATGACCGCCTGTCCGGCCGCCGCTTCGACTATGACTTCTCGAGTCGTCAGAAGCAATCTTCGCGTCAGCCCGAAAGCTGCCGAATAGTTGGATCCAATAGAGCTCTCGTCTGTTAACGAGCTTTTGGATTGCATCGCCGCCCTGGGAGTCGCTACGGACTACAACCAGATTGGGCCTAAAACCGATCTGAGAGAGATTAACTCTCCCCAGGCCACCCACCACATCGCAGTGGTAGAGGAGCAATACGGCAACTCTTCGCCTGTATTGAAAACTACTTATGTCCGGATTCCCGAACCCTCCATGCCGGATTTCCGCGGAGGGACGGACTGCGATCGAGCATGGAACTTAAAACCATGCATCGCTACGGACTCGCTGGATTGTGTCCAGCAAACCAAGCTTCCAAATTTGGAAACTCCTCGGCCTTTGAGCCCCAAGATGGGCAGGGATCCGGACTTTAGTCCACCCACCCGCCCAGACATATGCGATCTATCTCTAATATGGCAAGAGCCCGCTGAAACAGTACATCACTACTGGGCCAGATTCCTCTTGGTTATGGACAGGATAAAGGACTGCCGAGAGAAAAACGCAATCTCAATCTCCTGCAATGATTGCACGGACAAGGGAATACTAAATGCCATTGATCGTCGCAAAATTACGCGCTTCACCGATCTGTCATCCATAGTACGAAAGTACTGTGCGATGGAGAGTGTCCGGAAAACCGAAAATCAATTTTGGGATAATCCGGCCCCAAACCCAGTCCGCAGCAAAAGGGCGACTTACACTCAGGCCCCAGACGCAAAAACGAAAAAACAAAAACCCAACAAGGGGAACGGAACCGTACTGGAGGGATGGCTCAATGGACCCTGTAAGCTTCATAGTACAGAGGGAGCCGTCCCAACTCATAGCCTTCGAGCATGTTGGATATTACGGTAGGTGGCCAAAAGTGGCGAGGAGCTTCTAGCCCCGCAAAACAACTCCAACAATACCGGTACGGTATCAACAGTCTTCGAGACTTTCGCGTCAAACAATATGCGAAAGCGAACAATCCGCGGACTCGCCGAAGTCTACCAAATAGCAACAGCAAATCCATGGAGCGACACAGCTATTACCTTCAACGCCAGCGACAAGCCTAAATTCCGAACAGCCAGAGCGCCAGCTGCACTGGTGCTTAGTCCCATAGTGGACGACTTTCGACTGACAAAAGTCCTCATGGATGGCGGCAGCGGATTAAACCTCATCTACGAGGAAACTCTACGTAAAATGAGCCGTATTGAGCGAAGCAGCACAACCTTCAGAGGAATAATCCCTAGTCGGGCGGCACGCTGCACCGGACAAATCACACTCGATGTGGTGTTCGGCTCGCCGGACAATTACAGATCTGAAGAAGTCACGTTCCAAGTGGCCCCGTTCAGCAGCGGATATCACGCCATATTAGGACGAGAGGCATTTACAATCTTTCAAGCGGTACCTCATTACGGGTACATGAAGCTCAAAATGCCTGGGCCCGGCGGAATAATCACTCTCGTTAGTGATCCGGACATAGCAGTCCGCGCCGAAAACAAGACAGCCGCACTAGCCCTCGAGGCACTATCCGAAGCCTTAGCAGCAGAAGAACTCACCGCGCTGCGCTCTATGGTGAACAGGGACGACGTGATACTCGATAAAAGATCCAAGTCCACCTCCTTCAAACCATCAGATGAAATAATAAAATTCCAGGTCCATCCAACGGACCCAACAAAGACGGCCTCCATTGGGGCACAATTGAACCCGGCAGAAACGCGATCAAGCGTGAATTCCTTCGGGAAAATTGGGACATCTTCGCCTGGCATCCTTCGGATATGCCCGGAATCCCACGCAGGTTGGCAGAACACAGCCTAAACATCCTAAAAGGATTTAAGCCAGTCAAACATGCTCTTCGACGATTTTCTGAACCCAAAAGACACGCAATGGGAGAAGAGCTAGCCAAACTACTGGAAGCCAGATTCATTAGAGATATTAAACATCCGGACTGGCTAGCAAATCTGGTAATGGTACCAAAGAAGGATAAATCCTGGCGCCTCTGTGTCGATTTTAAAGACCTCAATAAGGCTTGCCCAAAGGATCCTTCCTCTCCTCGCATCGACCAAATTATCGATGCTACCGCAGGCACGATTCGCTGAGCTTCCCGGGACGATACTCGCTATCATCAAATCAAGATGGCGAAGCGAACCAAGCCGCAACGGCATTCATCACTCCATACGGACCATTCGCTTCAACACGATGCCCTTCGACTTAAAAATGCCGCGCAACATATCGCGCATAATTCAAACATGTCCGCCACCCAGATCGGCAAAACAATGAGAGATACGTGACGACGTAGTCACAAAACAAAACACGCCGAAACTCTAGTAGATGATTTGAGGCTCACATTCGACAACCTCGTGAGCATATGACATCAAGCTGAATCCGAAAATGCGCCGGGCGCATCAGCCGGAAAGTCTTTGGCTTCATTGTATCCGGTAGAGGAATTGAAGCAAACCCGGCTAAAATCCGAGCTCTGTCACAGTTGGATATTCCAAAAGACCTCAAACAAATACAGAAATTAACAGGATGGGTGGCAGCCTTAAGCCGCTTTATCTCCCGTCTTGGAGAAAAGGCGTTGCCCCTCTATCGCCTCCTCGGGCGCACCGAACACTTTGAACGGACGGATGCTGCCACTGCCGGACTCGAAGAAATAAAGGCCATATTGGCAACAAATCCGGTCCTGGCTGCGCCCACTTTGGGCGAACCAATGTTATTATACATCGCAGCAATGCATCAAGTTGTAAGCGCGGTCCTCGCCGTCGAACGAGCGACGGAAGGGCAGAAATTCTCTTCAAAACCAGTGTATTATGTATCCACCGTGTTACCCCCAAGAAGTCCTGCTACCCGCACTATCGTAAGATAGCATATGCGGTGTTCATGGCATCCCGAAGCTCCGCACTACTTTCAAGAGTGTTCGATAACAAGGCCTTCAAGTACCACTCAATGACATTATAAATAACCGCGACGAACGGGCAGGATTGCAAATGGGCCATTGAGCTCTTACCATTCGATATAACTTACAAACCTCGTGAGCTATAAAGTCACAAGTTTTGGCTGACTTCGTCGCTGAATGGACCGAAGCCGAACTCCCTAAAGAGTAAGGCGCATACTCCAATTGGGTTATGCATTTCGACGGCACTAAAATGTTGGCCGGACTGGGGGCTGGCGTCGTATTGACGTCCCCAACCGGAGACACAATCCAGTACGTACTTCAAATAATGTACACGGACTCGAACAACGCAGCCGAATACGAGGCCCTATTACATGGTCTCCGGATGGCAGTCTCCATGGGTATTCAACGCCTCGAGGTGCACGGGGATTCAAACCTTGCAATATCCCAAATAAATGGAGACTTTGACGCCAAGGATCCGAAAATGGCAGCATATCGCAACGCCGTCCTAAAATGTCACCGGTTTGAAGGACTCAATTCCATCACATAGCTCGAGATAATAACCAAGCGGCCGACGATCGCAAGCATCGGCGCGAAACGTGATGCTGTCCTCCAAATATCTTCTGGAACAGCTCTTCAAGCCATCCGTATTATGGTAAGAGGAGTCCTAAGTGACAAACCGGAAAAAACCGCGCCAATCGGGCGATTCAGCCGATGACATAACACCTCAGCCCACGCTTATAATGGCAGAATCGCCTGCGGACGTAATCTTTCCTAGCCTACCTGCTAGGCAGAACTTCCCAAGACCAAAACGAGGCCCGCTGCATAGTCCGCGATCGAAAGCCTACAAGGTCCATGAGGGAGAACTTTATAAGAAAAGTACAACCGAGTCCTTCAAAGGTGTATCTCCGAAGAGGAAGGGCGGAGCCTCCGGCTGAAATTCACGGTGGACTAGGCGGACACCACGCAGCAGCCCGGCCCTTGTAGGAAAGGCATTCCGCACAGATTTTATTGGCCGACGGCCCGGCAGATGCTCAGACTTAGTCCAAATGCGCTGTTGTCGCTCTTTGCTAATCGAGCCACATGCCGCCCACCGCCTCAAAACTATACCCATTACCCGGCCGTCATGTCCGGGGCTTGATATGGTTGGACCCTAAAAGGGGAACCCACAAGCAAAGATACCTATTGGTCATGGTGGATAAATTCACCAAATGGATAGAGGCCAAACCGTCAAAACGGCAGAGTCCGACCAGTGATAGACTTTATATCCGGGTAGTACACCGCCACGGAGTCCCCACAAAGATCCTCACCGACAACGGCACGAACTTCACAGCCGACGAGGTCAAGTCATGGTGCAAAAATATGGGCATCAAGCTCGACTCACGCCAGCCTATCACCCTCAAACCAACGGTCAAGTGGAACGAGCAAATGGTCTAATAATGAGCGGCATTAAACCTGCACTAGTGCGGTCACTTACTAAATCGACACGCATTGGGTCGAGGAGCTCGACCAGACTGGGGCTGCGGACAATGCCTAACCGTACTACCGGATTCACACCATTTTTATGGTATACGGCGCAGAGGCAGTCTTGCCTCAGACATTATTCATGACACACCTCGAAAAGCGCATGTACGAGGAAAGAGAGGCCGAGCTTGATCGGCAGGACAGCTTGGACATATTGAGGAAGAACGGACGCCGCGAAGGCTTGTTCCGCATTTTATCAGCAGCAGTCGAAGATATCAAAGCGAGAAGTACGGGCCAAGACTTACAATGTTGGTGAACTAGTTCTACGCCTGCCGGACAAGAAAAAGGACAAGCTCAAGCCCAAATGGGAGGGCCCCTTCATTATCGATCAAGTCCTAACCGCGGAGCATACCGTTTATTTAAATGCGCTTGATAACCGACTCGAGCCGAACCCATGGAACGCAGCCCGCCTCCGACAATTTTATGCCTAGCGCTGGACTAAGAGTTCGTCACCTTCCCCCGTCCAAACTTTTACACTTCGGCTGTCTTTTGTTTCTCTTTTTATGCCTCTTCTATTTAAAAACCCTTACGGGCCTATTTTTGCATTTTTCGCATACACATGACGTGCCATCCGCACTCATCATTCGTGGGGGCGTCTTTTACAGAAGCTCAATTATAAGGGTTTCATACCCAGCACATGTGTCAAGCTTCCACATATACCTTTTACTCGCCATTATATGCATTGATATGACTTAAGTTTTGGCCAAGCTGGGTTGCTCGGCTCTGTGCTTACCCCTACGCTCCCAATTGTTCGCTAGGAGGTAAAGGAGCACCTCTGCGATTGTTATTGCTGGTCACCGGATGTGTACCTCGACTGGGTGAAGCCGAAAGCTAGCGTTTAAGGGAATATTCGGTCGGTGACTTAAAAGATGACTTTTTACCTATTTATCTATCCGCCCCAGATGTTTTTCTTTCTTTTGCAGTCTCGACATGCACTTTAGGGCATGCCTCCCAGGAAAGGAACCCTTAACGGAACTATTCTCCTCGAAGATGTTTCTTACTAACCATGTAATATAACATAACTAGTTGGGCACTTGTCCGATAAAGCACTAATGACCCCTACGCCGGTCTCCATGCATACCACGGTTGTTTCTTAACCAAAACGGTATTCGACACACTCCGACTCTAGGGTCCCGAGGTGAAGCTTAAAAGGTCGGCAAAGACAAACGATCTACAATCCGGCTAGAAGGCATTTCACATGTCATTTTAAAGGAATACATACATTGTCAAATTTACTGATTGTATTCCTCCTCAATCCCGTCTAACAGGCTGTCTAACCTACAGTCCCGTTGGGAAAATTTAGCAGCCAACTCTACTTGGCTGTATACTAAACTCACAGGGATCTCCTTCCCATCGGGCCCCACCGGTCCAACTTCGGCCATATGGTTGGGATCCGCCTTCTTATACCGCGTCTTCACCATGGCCCAAGCGTCCCTGGCACCTTGACGGCAGGCTGAAATCTTCCACAAACGGAAGCGCTGCCGCACTCCCTGAAGCTTCTCCGCAAGCTCCCCAAGGCCCTCGGGTAGGGAGAGGGCTGGCCATAAAGCCCGGACGACGCCGCTCATTGCCTGCCGAACTCGTTCGAGCAGTTGCAACAGTTCGGGAAGTCGATCACCCATTGATACGGGCATCTCCTCTGCAGGACGACCTGTGAGTATACCTACAAGACATATCATGTCAATATACTTCCTCGCCGAACTCTTCTTTTCAAAGGAGTCCGCTCAAGCACTTACTATAAATGCCGCGACGAAGCCGCTGATTCTCCTTAACGGAGCCGGACAGTTCGGCTCGAGCGCCTTTAAGCTCCTCTCCGAGCTTGGCGTTGGCATCCTGGAGCTTGTTCCTTTCTTGCTGCACCCTATTCAGCACACTCTCGCCGGCCTTGAGCTGGCGCAGCAATCCTTGCCTGTACGGATCTTGTCCGGCGGCACCTGCAATGTCATTATTAGACTTGCGCGCACGCCGCACAGCGCTTATATTTATTAATAAAAATGTGTTACGAGGGGGGGTCTCTGCGTCTCCTCCTACGGCAGCAAGTGCGGCCTCAAGTTGGGCCTTGCAAGCTTGCAGCTCCCGAGACAGCTGGGCATTCTTCTCGGTAAGAGCCTACATTTTCAAACGAGCCTTAAATCAGTTCACATAACTAATTTAAGTCTCGGGGGCTACTGGTATATATAACCATTAAAATTCCTTTACCCGTATGTCTTTCACATACTGCTCCGTGGCTCTGGTAAAACCATCTTGAGCGGCACAGAGATGCGCGTCCCCTGTGTTAAAGGCATCCAATGCCTCAGGGGAGAAGCACGCTTCATGAAATACTGTCCGGCGGCGCCTATGGTTCATGGCGCTTTCCACCTCAGACTTGGTGGCGGACGATCTGTCGGTGTCCTTCGCTGGAGAAGGATCCGCCCGCGTCTTTGCGCTTGCCTCCCCCCGTGCCGGGCGCTAGAGCTCGGGCGGTGTAGGTTCGATCAAGAACTTCTGCGCCAGCAGTCCGGGCGAGCGCTTTTTCTCCTACAAAGATCATGAGCACTCAGCGTTTCCTAGAACGTTGTTCAAAAATTCAAATACGAGCTATACCTTTGCGGCGACGTTTCCGTCCGACCGCGGCCCTTTTTCCGCCGCTGGTCCGGATTGGCCTCTGTTGGTCACCGCTGGCTCGCTTCGCCATAAAGGCACTTCCTGTAACATACCATCGTTCGCGAAGGTTAGAAAAGGGGAAGGAGGAGATGATGGTGTTCGGACCTCGGTCACGGTCACGTGAGAAGCCGGATACAGTCCGGGGTAGTCCGCCGTAATGGCAACCAAAGCATTATCCATGCTGAGCTGGTGAAATAACCCGTCGATCAGCTCCACCTCGATGTCCGGGTCCTCTTCGGAGGCCGGATCCAAGGATCTTTCTGGATCCTCGGGTTGCGGAGCAGGACTTACCATGTCCTCCACAGTCCGGCGTAGACCCTGCACCAAAGACATAATGTAAAGAAGCTTAAACTTCGAGAGAATGGGTTGAGCCTTTAAAGGTGTCTCGCTTACCCATCCTCTGTGGTTGATCATGGAAAACCCATTCAAAGGGTTCGCTCAAGGAAGTCCTCCTTTCCCCTTATACAGCCGGAAAGGATCTCTACCAGATCCTCGGTCGAAGTCCGCCCTTATGCGTCAGTGGACGGGTGGCATCGCCCTCCCGCTGAAATCCCACATAGGGTGGCCTCAGATTGTAATGGCTGTACCCCGCGATGATACATGTCGCCATGACTCCAATCATGGTCAACCCGGAATGGGCCAGTAAAATAATTTGGCCCGTCAAGTAATGGACGCTCTTGTCTTCCTCCAATCGGGGGCTCCTTGGGCGCCAGCTGAGGCGTTTCTTCAGGGGAGCAGCACTAAACTCCGGGAGGCCAATCCGGACTGGGTCCGCAATGAGCGCCTCCTATGTAAAACCACTCTGAAGGCCAGTCTTCGGACGCCTTCTTGGGAGTACCGGATGGGTATCCGGTCCCGGAGATGCGCCATATTTCGGCGCCGCCCACTTGATATATGGACCCCTCGTGAGAACGGGGTACGAGGCAGAACAAGCTCTTCCACAATGCAAAATGGGGCTCAATGCCCAGGAATAGCTCACAAAGAGCTACGTAGCCCGCGATATGCAGGACAGAGGCGGGCGTGAGGTGGTGGAGCTGGAGTTCGTAGAACTCCAGGAGCCCGCGGAGGAACGGATGTATCGGGAATCTGAGTCCGCTTATCAGATAGGGGACGAAGCATACTCGCTCCCCCTTATTGGGGCTTGGGGTAGCCTCCGCTTGCCTCCCACCTTGATAAGTAACCAGCCCGGCTCGAACCGGGATCATGAAGGCCGAGGAGATATCCTCCGCTTGAGCTTTACTAGCTCATTGTAGCGGAATGAGCACCTCCTCCAATCCCCGCGTGGGCTGGGAGCGCGAGAAGAAGAGCCGCATCGACGGTCCATGATGGAATGGATTTTAGGTCAAAGGCGCTCGATGAAGTATTCGTGGGAGGAAGACGGTGTGGTTTGATCTGGATTCTTGCCTCTTTTGTAGGCGGACGACTCGCATAACTAGGGGTGAAACGTAAAAGACACCTGGCTTTTCGCATTCGGCGACAGCGTGAAGAGGGCCATTATTTGGCGAGAAGCCGAGGAACACAGTATTCAAGATGAAGCCGGACAATCGCTCGCGATACATGGAATTTGAAGGAGAACCCGACTTGCAACGCCAAGACTATAAACGCTACTGGACTTATCGCCATTGAAGCCTGGTTCGGGGCAACCGAGGAGTCTCGACTAGGGGTGTCCGGACAGCGGACTATCATCGTCCGCCGGACTCCAAGACTACGAAGATACAAGATTGAAGACTCCGTCCCGTGTCCGGATGGGACTTTCCTTGGCGTGGAAGGCAAGCTTGGCGATATGGATATGTAGATCTCCTACCATTGTAACCGACTCTGTGTAACCCTAGCCTCCTCCGGTGTCTATATAAACAGGAGGGCTTTAGTCCGTAGGACAACATATATTACAACAATCCTATCATAGGCTAGCTTTAGGGTTTAGCCTCCTTGATCTCGTGGTAGATCCACTCTTGTACTACCCATATCATCAATATTAATCAAGCAGGACGTAGGGTTTTACCTCCATCGAGAGGCCCGAACTCGGGTAAAACATCGTGTCCTCGCTCTCAGAACCATCTCGCCTAGACGCACAAGATGGGACCCCTACCCGAGATCTGCTGGTTTTGACACCGACAGCCACCCTTTGATGGTTTCCTACGGCGCGCCCTCGAGCTAAGTGACGTTGCATCTTGCCCACCATGCCTCCCGAGACTCCGCTTGGTTGTTCTTCACAACCTTCGACTTGACATTGAAGGTCTTGAGCCACGTCAAGTGGGGCTGATGCAGAGGAAGGCTCGCATTACCATTTATAAACGCCGAGATGTTGCGGATGAAATTCGGGGCCAGATCATGGAAATCCTGGCCATAGTAGAACATGAGCCCCCGGACAAAGGGGTGGAGTGGGAAGCCCAGTCCACGGAGGAAATGGGGAAGGAATACCACCCTCTCATGGGGCCCGGGGGTGGGGATGAGCTGCCCCTCGTCGGGGAGCCGGTGCGCGATATCGCTGGACAAATATCCGGCGTTGCGCAGCTTCTTGATGTGCCCCTACGTGACGGAGGAGGCCATCCACTTGCGTCCCGCTCCGGACATGGCTGGAGAAGGTTGAGGTAAGATGTGCGGACTTGGGCGCTGGAGCTCGAGTGCACGGAGATGGATAAGCCAAGGAGGAAGAAGGCGTAGGTAAAAAGGTGGATCCTTATCCCCTTATATATGGGCGATTTAAACTATGCGCCCCACCGCCCGGTAAAACTCGCTATCTCCCAAGCGCCGCAATCAATGGCGCGTTGGGTTACCAACGTCCGTATTGCTGGGAATCCGAATAAGGGAACACGATCTCGCTTCGACAAGACGTGTTAAGAAACCGCCGCTAAACGCTGCCTTGGAGGTGGTATAATAAAACGATTCGAGTAAAGCTTGGTTGTGGTGTGACGTCACACCACAAAATACGCCAGCAGATTGAACTTGTGTAAATATTATTCTCTACGGTGGTATGTGGAATTTATTTTGCGTAGCCGGACACTATCCTCGCGCTCGTAATCTTCTATGAATTATTCGGAGGAGGAACCCGCCTTGCAATGCCGAAGACAATATGCGCTCCGGACTCGTCGTCATTCAAGCCTGGTTCAGGGGCTACTGAGGGAGTCCTGGACTAGGGGGTGTCCGGATAGCCGAACTATCATCAGCGGCCGGACTCCAAGACTATGAAGATACAAGATTGAAGACTTCGTCTCGTGTCCGGATGGGACTTTCCTTGGCGTGGAAGGCAAGCTTGGCAATACGGATATGTAGATCTCCTACCATTGTAACCGACTCTGTGTAACCCTAGCCCTCTCCGGTGTCTATATAAACCAATACGACGATGAGGCTGTTCGATCGAAGAAAAATACGGCCAGTAGGCCGAACCAGCCACTTCATAACCGCAATAGAGCAGCTACTGACGCCGCACATGATTTACGTGAGCTCCTGGATAAAAAGGTCGGCGCGACTAGGTCCATCTATGGATCTAGAGCACACACTTCAGTGCAGGATTATTGTCACCAAAACGATCAGACTGATCTAGTACCAGTTCGGAATCAGCACCGGACACAACAACAGTCGACAGCACGCCACAACATGTCCAGATACAGAGGGGCCACTCACCCTCTGTGCTTCACCGAAGAGGTACTGGACCATGAATTTCCACAGGGTTTCAAACCCGTGAACATAGAGGCATATGGCAGAACGACACACCCCGGGGTCTGGATTGAGGATTTTATCCTTGACATCCACATGGCTCGTGGGGACGACCTCCATGCCATCAAATACCTTCCCCTCAAGTTGAAAGGACCAGCTCGGCACTGGTTGAAAAGCCTCCCCGAAAACTCAATCGGAAGTTGGGAGGAACTTGAGGATGCTTTCAGGGCCAATTTTCAAGGAACTATATGTCTCCGACCTCCGACACTCGATGATTTAAGTCACATAATTCAACAGCCCGAGAGTCCGCCCAAGCTTTGGAATAGATTCCTCACTAAGAAGAATCAAATTGTCGATTGTCCGATGTTGAAGCCCTAGCGGCCTTCAAGCACATGATCCGGATGAGTGGTTCATGGACACCTCGCCAAAAAGCCGAGGACAATGGCAACCTTAACAAGTTTTATGACCCGCTTATGCTGGTGAAGACAGCTGGTTGGCTCAGAGAGGCACCAAATGACCCGTGCACATCCGAAATCAGGATGGCAAGGGAAGCCACGGCGCAATAAAACAAACGTCGAAACAAGGAAGAAAGTCCGGACAACACAATGGTCAACGCCGGATTCAGGGGCTCTCGACCCGGTCAACAAAAAAAGCCATTTAAAGGCAGCAAAGAGGGACCGTCTGCCCAACATAGTCTCGATGATCGTGCCAAATTCATGGCACTTCAAAAACTCCGCGAACCACACTCACAGACAATGCTGGGTCTTTAAGCAGGCCGGCAAGTTAAATGTCGAACACAAGGGAAGGGAAACACCAAGTGAAGACGAGGATGAGCCTCGCCAACCGAACACTTGGGGACAGAAAAAATTCCCACCAGAGGTAAAAACAGTAAGCATGATCCACGCGGCTCACATACCCAAGAGAAGGCGAACGCTGCTGCCCAGAGGCGATACGCTTATAGAGCCCGTCGCCCCCAAACTTAACCACTGGTCGGCCTGCCCGATCATCTTCGATCACAGGGACTACCCGACTAGTATGCGGCACGGAGGATCGGCTGGCTTGGTGCTCAACCCAATAATCGACGGTACTAGAGGTGACATTCGGTTCCCCAGACAACTTCATAAGCAAAGAACTGATCTTCACCATCGCCCCCCTCCAAAGTGGTTATCATGCATTGCTCGGGAGAATGGCCTTCGCCCGCTTCAACGCAGCATCAAGACTACACGCATTCTTAAACTCAAGATGCCCGTCCATGTGGCGTCATCACCGTTAACGGAAATACAGAGCGTTCCTTACGCGCGGAAGAGTATGCGACGGATCTAGCAGCCGGACACTAAGCGGCCTCTAATATCAGAACGCATGATTGGCCGTTAAGACCACAGACACGGTTAGACGAGTCCGGCAGCCCAGATAAACCTGAGCTGGCTGCTATACATGTAATCCCATAGAGGACACCAGGGGCTACAGATATTCAATAAAGCCCTCCTTTTGGCTTGACCTTATTAACAGGCCAATGTCTTACATTTCTATTATCCATTGATAATAGCCAACTCTTCGCACACTTACGTAATACTCTTCTACATGAGTTTTCCTTTTTACAGACACCATTCATGCGATACCCTCCCAGGACACGGCACAACGGAGACAAAGGCGCAGACGTGCAGCAGGGCCCTGCTCAAAGGTTTCTCTTTAGATTAAGCCCCTGTGTAAACCTTCTTTATTGCCTCTTGTTGCTTACACATCCCATGGGTACTACACCCACAGGGGATACTGCTATTATTGGCATTTCACCACGACAGACTAATGCACGTACCTGAAAATAGAGGGTTCATAATAAAGGGCGTTATTCAGCCCAGTATATGATCTAAAGTCCGAATACCTTCGGGAGTGTTCGGCGTCGCGAGTTTGGCCTTATATGCATCAGCTCCGAATCATGTCTTTGGTCAAATGTTGGGTTTGCCCGGCTCCTGGGTTTGCCGCCTTATGTTCCGTTCTTATCGGCTAAGGCGGCCAAAGGAGAACTACTGTGATTGTGCCCTGGTTATTCCGGATGAGCACCTCACTAGAGAAAGCCGAAAACTGACTGTCATGATATAGCGAGAGACTGGTCAACCACTCGAGGACTCATCGGAACCGTTTCCCGGTCATGTGCACACGCGCCCGTATTCGGATGCACGCAAAGGTACCAGGGGCTACATCGTAGCCCCACCGTCAAACTCCTATGGCTAAGTGAAAGTGTTAAAGCTATATAGTTCGGTTGCCTAGTTCGACGTGCGATCACCTCCTTAATGGACCAAGACGTCGGATCAAGTGTGATTACGCATATTCTTGCGAACACCCCCCATTGTATGTGTGGGGGCTGAAGCCAACGACTGCTAACTTTCAGATTACATACATACATCAAACGGCCGCGCAGGAGGCATAGTAACACTTTCGGGCGAAAAGTATAAACATAGCCTCCATAATTAAAATAAAATTGTTTTTACAATGAAACGATTTGTCACTCGAACATGACATTCTTCGAGCACTGAGCCTCTATTATACGAGCACCTTTTGTTACATGCTCCAAGTAGTGCTCGACTGGATCCTGGCTTCCCGCCGGATTCTGGGTCGCAATGATGGTGGCCTCCATATCTGTCCAATATGATTTAACACGGGCAAGAGCCATCCATACACCCTCTATGCACGCTGACCTTTTCATGGCATCGATTCACGATACGGCACCAAGGAATTGTTGCACTAAACCAAAATAATTGTTCGGCTTCGGCCCCTTCGGCCATAGATGGTCTATTACAGACCTCATTGCAAGACCGGACAACCTATGGAGCTCGGCCACAACAGCCATCCTCTCACTCAATGGCAACGGACATGTTGGAGCACTAAATTACGACCAGAACAGCTTTTCCACTTCATTATCTTTTTGATCCTCGAAAAACTTGGCCGCATCAGCCATACTCTTCGCCAGATCCAAGACACGCCTCATTAGGGCTCCAAATACGATCCAGAGGAGCGCTGCATTTTGGATCTAAGAACTTCATCCGCAACAAATAGGGGTTTCCAGCCACGATTTCTCCGCCTGTCGAAGCTCCTCCACAAGATCCCTAATTTCGGAATGCGTCTCCTTGGCCGCATCAAGGGCCTTCTTCAGGTCAGCCGAATTAGCCTGATTCTCTTTTTCAAGGAGCTCATACTGGTTGGCGGCGTTTTTCAGCTCCACAGCCATTCGGGCTATTTTATTTTCGCTTCGGCGATGAGCAGCCTGTTCGGCTCTCAACTCTTCGGCCGCCTTCAGGGCAGCCGCATTGCTAGCCCAAGCCTGTTCCTTGGCCAGGGCAAGTTCCGCCCTCAGGGCCTCCACGGCAGCAGCTTCGCCTACAGTCCAAGCATATCACATTAACATTATGCTCCTCTTAATATATCCTATAAAAAATAAGGAAAGCAGAGCACATACTTTGTGACTTGTTAAGCCGCTCGTTTAAAAGTGTGATATCGGCATCCACAACTTCAATCAGTCGCCTCAGTTCGGCGACTTCAACGGACCGGTCGGCTGCCGGACCCTTAGCCACCTGCGCATGACTATAGTGCGATCATTACTCAACAATATGATCCTCCGTTTGCCGCCTAGGGCTGGCAACCAGAGTCTCAGGGGCTACTATCCATATGGAGCACACCCAGCATATGCGCCACAATAAAAAATTACGTATTACATACATCAAAGCCTTTGAGCAGGCTTGTAAAAGCTTCATTCAACCCACTTGTGGTGGATGAAATCTTCTCAAGCACCGTGCTCATTAATGAACGGTCATCCTCCGAGAGAGCAGCTTGCTCCGGAAGGCCCATCAGCGTGTCCGGCCGGCCTCCGAACTATGCCGGACCCTTCTTATCATCCCCCGTGGGAGCCGAACGCTCCGGGATCAGGGCGGCCGAAGTACTAGCTTCTGGCCTCGGCAAATCCGGACTCCTCTGGATTTACACCCTGGTCGCCTGTCCCCATGAGGCAGAGAGGGCTGGTGGATTTCACTCTCCATCATCTCCGAAGGAGATCCTCAAGATGAACTCTGTCAGAAGAGCTGCTAGCCGGACTGCAAAGGATGGATCCTGGTTATTGTTCTCGGAGGAGGAGCAGACTTTGTATTTATGATTAACTTACAGCTCGGTTAAGGGCTGGCCCGCTTATGGCATGGCACGGTGAGGACACCCTTCGGGCAGGGACCCCTCGGTGAAGTTTTTCCTTGTCCAGGCACCTCCGCTCCAAGTCTTGAGGCGGCCCTCTTCTTCCCCAGGGGAGGAGACCCTATATTCCCTCCCCGACTATCCTCCTTCGTGGAGGTAGTAATTCTCCGGTTTGATGTGCAATGTGAGGTTCGCTTCTCCGTTTCTTCCCTTCGCTTTCCCCGAGGGCACTTGACTTAGCACACGACTAAGCATCTTGGCTATGGCAGGACTAGGCGAACCTTCGGGAAGTGGCGCCGGACACCTGATTCTCTCCGCCTTGCTGAGCCATTCCTGGTCGCGGATGGTTTTTAGAATAATGTCGATAAATATAAATGAAGTGTTCGGTTTCTGGGTTACTTACTCGGGTATCTGGGCGGTTGCAGCTCAGGCCCGCATCCTCGGTGGTGTCCGGACACTTTACGTGTGGTCCGAAGTGTTGGGGAACGTAGTAATTTCAAAAAAAATTCTACGCACGCGCAAGATCATGGTGATGCATAGCAACGAGAGAGGAGAGTGTTGTCCACGTACCCTCGTAGACCGAAAGCGGAAGCGTTATGACAATGCGGTTGATGTAGTCGTATGTCTTGACGATCCGACCGATCCAAGTACCGAACATACGGCACCTCCAAGTTCAGCACACATTCAGCTCGATGACGATCCCCGGACTCCGATCCAGCAGGGTGTCGGGGATGAGTTCCATCAGCACGACGGCGTGGTGACGATGATGATGTTCTACCGACGCAGGGCTTCGCCTAAGCACCACAACGATATGACTGAGGTGAAATATGGTGGAGGGGCGCACCGCACACGGCTAAGGAATGATCACGAAGATCAACTTGTGTGTCATGGGGTGCCCCCCTGCCCCCGTATATAAAGGAGCAAGGGGAGGAGGGCGGCCAAGGAGGAGGAGGCGCCAGGGGGGAGTCCTACTCCCACCGAGTAGGACTCCTCCTTTCCTAGTAGGAGTAGGAGAGAAGGAAGGGGAAGAGAGAGGGAAGGAAGGAGGGCGCCTCTCCCCTAGTCCAATCAGACTAGGCCTTGGGGCGGGGCCTGCCCTAGGCATCCCCTCTCTCTTCCCGTATGGCCCAATAAGGCCCAATACTTCTCCCGGCGAATTCCGTAACTCTCCCAGATACTCGATAAATACCGAATCACTCGGAACCTTTCCGAGTCCGAATATAGTCGTCCAATATATCGATCTTTATGTCTTGACCATTTTGAGACTCCTCGTCATGTCCTCGATCTCATCCGGACTCCGAACTCCTTCGTACATCAAAACTCATAAACTCATAATATAACTGCCATCGAAACCTTGTTGCATGGACCCTACGGGTTCGAGAACAATGTAGACATGACCTAGACACGTTTCCGGTCAATAACCAATAGCGGAACCTGGATGCTCATATTGGCTCCTACATATTCTACGAAGATCTTTATCGGTCAAACCGCATAACAACATACGTTGTTCCCTTTGTCATCGGTATGTTACTTGCCCGAGATTCGATCATTGGTATCTCAATACCTAGTTCAATCTGCTATCGCAAGTCTCTTTACTCGTTATGTAATGCATCATTCATAACTAACTCATTAGTTACATTGCTTGCAAGGCTTATAGTGATGTGCATTACCGAGAGGGCCAGAGATACCTCTCCGACAATCGGAGTGACAAATCCTAATCTCCAAATACGCCAACTCAACATGTACCTTCGAGACACCAGAGAGCTCCTTTATAATCACCCAGCTTATGTTGTGACGCTTTGGTAGCACACAAAGTGTTCCTCCGTAAACGGAGTTGCATAATCTCATAGTCATAGGAACATGTATAAGTCATGAAGAAAGCAATAGCAACATACTAAACGATCAAGTGCTAAGCTAACGGAATGGGTCAAGTCAATCACATCATTCTGCTAATGATGTGATCCTGTTAATCAAATGACAACTCATGTCTATGGTTAGGAAACTTAACCATCTTTTGATTAATGAGCTAGTCAAGTAGAGGCATACTAGTGACACTATGTTTGTCTATGTATTCACACATGTATTATGTTTCCGGTTAATACAATTCTAGAATGAATAATAAACATTTATCATGAAATAAGGAAATAAATAATAACTTTATTATTGCCTCTAGGGCATATTTCCATCGTCATGTGATCAACACCCAAAGGGTTTACTAAGTCAATAATCTAGTTCACATCGCTATGCGATTAACATCCAAAGAGTACTAAGGTGTGATCATGTTTTTCTCTTGAGAGAAGCTTAGTCAACGGGTCTGTCATATTCAGAGACGTATGTATTTTGCAAATATTCTATGTCTACAATGTTCTGCATGGAGCTACTCTAGCTAATTGCTCCCACTTTCAATATGTATCCAGATTGAGACTTAGAGTCATCTGGATCGGTGTAAAATTTTGCACCGATGTAGCTCTTTACGACGGGCTCTTTTATCACCTCCATAATCGAGAAATATTTCCTTAGTCCTCACTAAGGATATTCTTGACCAATGTCCAGTGATCTACTCCTAGATCACTATTCTACTCCCTTGCCAAATTCAGAGCAAGGTATACAATAGGTCCGTACATAGCATAGCATACTTTATAGAACCTATGATCGAGGCATAGGGAATGACTTTCATTCTTTTTCTATTTTCTGCCAGTCGGGATTTGAGTCTTACTCAATTTCACACCTTTGCAACACGTGCAAGAACTCTTTCTTTGACTGCTCCATTTTGAACTACTTCAAAATCTTGACAAGGTATGTACTTATTGAAAAACTAATCAAGCGCCTTGATCTATCTCAATAGATCTTGATGCTCAATATGTATGTAGCTTTACCGAGGTCTTTCTTTAAAGAACTCCTTTCAAATACTCCTTTATGCTTTCCGTAAAATTCTACATCATTTCGATCAACAATATGTTACTCACATATATTTATCGAAAGGCGTAGTGCTCCCACTCACTTTATTGTAAATACAAGCTTCACCGCAAGTCTCAGATAAAACTATATGCTTTGATCAACTTATCAAAGCGTATATTCCAACTCGAGATGCTTGCACCACCATAGATGGATCGCTGGAGCTTGCACATTTTGTTAGCATCTTTAGGATTGAAAAACCTTCGTTGCATCATATACAACTCTTCTTTAATAAATCCATTTAGGAATGCAATTTTGACATCCATTTGCCGATTTCATAAAATGTGGCAATTGCTAACATGATTCGGACAGACTTTAAGCATCGATACACGAGTGAGAAAATCTCATTGTATTCAACACCTTGAACTTTGTCAAAACCTTTTTCGACAAGTCTAGCTTTGTAGATAGTAACACTACTATCAAGATCTGCCTTCCTCTTGAAGATCCATTTATTCTTAATGGCTTGCCGATCATCGGGCAAGTCAACCAAAGTCCATACTTTGTTCTCATACATGGATCCCATCTCGATTTCATGGCTTCAAGCCATTTTGTGAATCTGGCTCATCATCGCTTCCTCATAGTTCGTAGGTTCGTCATGGTCAAGTAACATGACTTCCAGAATAGGATTACCGTACCACTCTGGTGCAGACTGTACTTTGGAAGACCTACGAGGTTTTGTAACTTAATCTGAAGTTTCATGATCATCATCATTAGCTTCCTCACTAATTGTGTGGAATCAGTGGAACTGATTTTTGTGATGTACTACTTTCCAATTCGGGAGAAGGTACAAATTACCTTATCAAGCTCTACTTTCCTCCCACTCACTTCTTTCGAAAGAAACTTCTTCTCTAGAAAGGATACATTCTTAGCAACGATTATCTTGCCTTCGGATCTGTGATAGAAGGTGTACCCAACAGTTTCCTTTGGGTATTCTATGAAGACGCACTTCTCCAATTTGGGTTTGAGCTTATCAGGATGAAACTTTTTCACATAAGCATCGCAACTCCAAACTTTAAGAAACGACAGCTTAGGTTTACTGCTAAACCATAGTTCATACGGTGTCGTCTCAACGGATTTAGATGGTGCCCTATTAAACGTGAATGCAGCTGTCTCTAATGCATAACCCCAAAACGATAGTGGTAAATCGGTAAGATACATCATAGATCGCACCATATCCAATAAAGTGCGGTTACGACATTCGGACACACCATTATGCTGTGGCGTTCCATGTGGCGTGAGCTGTGAAACTATTCCACATTGTTTAAAAATGAAGGCCAAACTCGTAACTCAAATATTCGTCTCCACGATCAGATCGTAGAAACTTTATTTTTCTTGTTACGATGATTTTCCACTTCACTCTGAAATTCTTTGAACTTTTCAAATGTTTCAGACTTATGTTTCATCAAGTAGATATACCCATATCTGCTCAAATCATCTGTGAAGGTCGAAAATAACGATACACGCCATGAGCCTTAACACTCATTGGATTGCATACATCGGTATGTATTATTTCCAATAAGTCAAGAGCTTCGCTCCATTGTTTCAAGAACGGAGTTTTAGTCATCTTGCCCAAAAGGCACGGTTCGCAAGCATCAAATGATTCATAACCAAGTGATTCCAAAATCCATCTTTATGGAGTTTCTTCATGCGCTTTACACCGATATGACCCAAACGGCAAGTGCACAAATAAGTTGCACTATCATTATTAACTTTGCATCTTTTGGCATCAATATTATGAATATGTGTATCACTACGATCGAGATCCAACAAACTATTTTCATTGGGTGTATGACCATTGAAGGTTTTATTCATGTAAACAAACAACAATTATTCTCGACTTTAAATGAATAACCGTATTGCAATAAACATGATCAAATCATATTCATGATCAACGCAAACGCCAAATAACATTTATTTAGGTTTAACACTAATCCTGAAAGTATAGGGAGTATGCGATGATGATCATATCAATCTTGGAACTACTTCCAACACTCATCGTCACTTCCCCTTCAACTAGTCTCTGCTTATTCTCAGAACTCCTGCTTGAGTTACTAACCTTAGCAACCGAACAAGTATCAAATACTCAGGGGCTACTATAAACACTAGTAAAGCACACATCAATAACATGTATATCAAATATACCCTTGTTCACTTTGCCATCCTTCTTATCCACCAAATATTCAGGGCATTTCCGCTTCCAATGACCATTTCCTTTGCAGTGTAAGCACTCAGTTTTAGGCTTTGGTCCAGCTTTGGGCTTCTTCACGGGAGTGACAACTTGTTTGCCATTCTACTTGAAGTTTCCCTTTCTTTCCCTTTGCCCTTTTCTTGAAACTAGTGGTCTTGTCAATCATCAACACTTGATGCTCTTTCTTGATTTCTACCTTCGTTGATTTCAACATCACGAAGAGCTCGAATCGTTTTCGCCATCCCTTGCATACTATAGTTCATCACGAAGTTCTAGTAACTTAGTGATGGTGACTAGAGAACTCTATCAATCACTATCTCATCTCGGAAGATTAACTCCCACTTGATTCAAGCGATTGAAGTACCTGCATAATCTGAGCACATGCTCACTAGTTGAGCGATTCTCCTCCATCTTTTAGCTATAGAACTTGTTGGAGACTTCATATCTACCAACTCGGTATTTGCTTGAAATATTAACTTCAACTCCCGAACATCTCATATGGTCCATGACGCTCAAAACGCCTTTGAAGTCCCGATTCTAAGCCGTTACATGGTGCACTAAACTATCAAGTAGTCATCATATTGAGCTAGCCAAAATGTTCATAACGCCCGCATATTCGCTCCCCGCATAGGTCTGTCACCTAGCGGTGCATTAAGGACATAATTCTTCAGATGCAGAATGAGGATAAACCTCGATCACGGATCCAATCCGCATCATTGCTAGTAACATCTTTCAACACAATTGTCGGTGTCAAACCGGCGGATCTCGGTAGGGGTCCCGAATCTAAGCGCTCTAGGCGGATGGTAACAGGAGACAAGGGACATGATGTTTTTACCTGTGTTCGCCCCTCTCGATGGAGGTAAAACCATACTCCCGCTTGATTGATATTGATGATATGGGTAGTACAAGAGTGGATCTACCACGAGATCAAGGAGGCTAAACCCTAGAAGCTAGCCTATGGTATGATTGTTGTAATGGTTGTTGTGTCCTACGGATTAAAACCCTCCGGTTTATATAGACACCGGAGAGGGCTAGGGTTACACAGAGTCGGGCCATAATGGTAGGAGATCTACATATCCAGACGCCAAGCTTGCCTTCCACGCCAAGGAAAGTCCCATCCCATGACACGGACGAAGTCTTCAATCTTGTATCTTCATAGACTTGGAGTCCGGCGACGATGATAGTCCGCTGTCCGGACACCCCTAGTCCAGACTCCTCAAGAGTCTCCCGAACCAGTGTTTCAATGACGATAAGTCCAGTACAGATATAGTCTTCGATCGCTGCAAGGCAGGTTCTCCTCCAAATTCAGTGTTTGTTTGGACAAAGTGTCCGCTTCCTTATCAATGTTGCGCTTCTTGGCTTCCACGCCCAATAATGGCTATCTTCCACGCTGCCGCATGAATGCGAAAAAGCCAGTATCTTTTATGTTTTACCCCTAGCTGTGCAAATAATCTGCCTATAAGAGAGGCAAGAATCCAGATCCAAATCACACCATCTTCCTTCCATGAAGTACTCATCGAGCGCCCGACCAAAAATCCATTCCATCATGGACCGTCGATGCGTTTCTCCTCTCGTGCTCCCAGCCCACCGCCAGAGATCAAGCGGAGATGTTCTGTCCCGCACAACGAGCTCGTGATGCTCCAAGCAAAGGGATATCTCCCTCCGGCCTTCATGGTCCCGGTTCGAGCCGGGTTGGCAACCTACCAAGGTGGGAAGCAAGCGGAGGCTACCCCAAGTCCCAACAAAGGGGAGCGGTATGCTTTTGTCCCTATCCGATAAGGGGCTCGGATTTCCTATACATCCGCTCCTCATGGGGTCCGGAGTTCTCGAACTCCAACTCCATCACCTCGCCCGCCTCTATCCTGCATATCGCTGGGCTTCGTAGCTCTTCATGCAGCTATTTCGCATCGAGCCCCATTTTGCACTTGTGGAAGAGGTTGTTCTGCCTTGTACCCCGCTATCACGAGGGGTCCATATATCAAGTGGGCGGCGCCGAAATATGGCGCATTGCTGGGACCGGATATCCATCCGAAACCCTAAGAAGGCTTCCAAGACCGGCCTTCGAATGGTTTACATAGAAGATGCTCCGCCGACTGTTCGGATCGGCCTCCCGGAGTTCAGAATGCTCCTCTCAAGAAACGCCTTAGTTGGCGCCATGGAGCCCCCAAACCGAGGAAGACAAGAGCGTCCATTATTTGATGGAAGATTACTGGCCCATTCCGGGTTGACCATGATTGGAGTCATGGCAACATGCATTACGCGGGGGGTGCAGCCACTGCAATACAGGGGCCACCCCATGTGGGATTTCAACGGGGAGGACGATGCCACCCGTCATGGCCGCAAAGGACCGGATTCGGCCGAGGATCTGGCGAAGATCCTGTCCAGCCTGTACAAGGGGGAGAAGGAGGACTTTATCCAGACGAACCCGTTGAATGGGTTCTCCATGAATAACCCTCGGCATTGGGTAAGAGAACACTTTAAGGGCCCGACCCATGCTTTCAAAGTTTAAATTTCTTATATCATGTTTTCAACGCAGGAGCTGCGTCGGGTTGTGGAGGACATGCTAAGCCCAGCTCCGCAACCCGAGGATCCAGAGAGATCCTGTGATCCGCCTCCGAGAGATCCGACATAAAGGTGGAGCTAATCGACGGGTGTTCCACCAGCTCAGCATGGATAATGCTTTAGTCGCCATTACGGCCGACTACCCCGGACTATATCCGCTTCCTGTGATTGTGACCAAGTCCCGACACCATTATCTCTTCCTTGCTCATTTCTGACCTTCGCATACGATGGTGTTTTGCAGGAAGCGCCTTCAAGGCGGGAAGCCGAGCCCGCGGCGGCTGACAACAAAGGCCAGTCCGGACCAGTAGGCGGAAGAGGAGCGCGGCGTGGACTAAAACGTCGCCGCAAAGGTATAGCTCACAGTTAATTATTTGGAGCAACGTTCCTAGGAAGCGTTTGAGTGCTCATGACTTTTGTAGGAGAAAAGCGCCACGGATCAAGGGCGAGAGGTTGCCAATCCAACCTCTACCAGCCAGGCTCCAACACCTGGTCTGGAGGGGGAGGCGAGCGCATGGCGCGAGCCGGACACTCCTCCAACGGAGAATGCCGACAAACTGTCCGCCACCAAGTCTGAGGTGGAGAGCGCCATGAACCACAGGCGCCGCCGGACAGTATTTCGTGATGCGTGCTTCTCCCCTGAGGCGTTGAATGCCTTTAACACAGGGGACACGCACTGCGTTGCTCAAGATGGTTTTACCAGAGCCACGGAGCAAAGATGTAAAAGACATACGGTAAGAGAATTTAATAGTTGTATATGCCAAGAGCCCCCGAGACTTAAAGTAGTTGTATTAACTGATTTAAGGATCATTTGAAACGCAGGATCTACGGAGAAGAATACCCAACTGTCTCAGAGCTACAAGAGTGCAAGGCCCAACTCGAGGTCAGCACTTGCTGCCGCAGGAGGAAACACAGACCCCCTCCCCGTAACACATTATTTTAAAAGATAAGTGGTGCGCGGCGCCAGCAAGTCTAATAATAACGCTAGAGTGCTGCCGGACAAGATCCGGATATGCAAGAACATCTGCGCCACCAAGGCCGGGCAGAGGGTGCTGAATAGGGTGATGCAGAAAGGAACAAGCCCAGTGGATGCCCACGCCCAGCTCGGAGAAGAGCTGAAAGGTGTTCGGGCCGAGCTGTCCGCCCGGCTATGAGACCGAGCGCTTCATCGTGGCATCTATAGTAAGTGCTTGAGCGACTCTTTGAAAAGAAGAGTTCGGGCGAGGAAGTCAATTGACAAAATATGTCTTGTAGGTATACTCACAGTCGCCTCATGAGGAGATGCCCGTGATCAACTTCCCGAGTTGTCAGCAGCTGCTCGAACAAGTTTGGCAGTAATGAGCGGTGTCGTCCAGTGCTTTATGGCCAGCCCTCTCTACCCAAGGGCCTTGGGGAGCTTATGGAGAAGCTTCAGGAGTGCGGCAGCGCCTGCTTATGGAAGATTTCGCCCGCCGCCAAGGTGCTGTGGAGGCTTGGGCCATGGTGAAGACGCTGTACAAGAAGGCGGATCCCAACCACATGGCCGAGGTCAGACCTGTGGGGCCCGATGGGAAGGAGATCCCTGTGAGTTTAGTATACGGTCAAGTAGAGTTGGCCGCTAAATTTTCGCAACGGGACTATAAATTAGACAGCCTGTTAGACGGGATTGAGGAGGAATACAGTCAATAGATTTGACAATGTATTTTAAAATGACATGTGAAATGCCTTCTAGCCGGATTGTAGATCGTTTGTCTTTGCCGACCTTTTTCACTTCAACCTCAGACCCTAGAGTCCGGAGTGTGTCCAATACCTTCTCGTTAAGAAACAACCGGGTATGCATGGAGACCAAAGGGGTCATGAGTGCTTTATCGCATAAGTGCCCAACTAGTTATGTTATATTACATGGTTAGTAAGAAACATCTTCCAGGAGAATAGTTCCGCAAGGGTTCTTTTCTCGGGAGGCATGCCCTAATGTGCATGTCCGAATCATGAAAAGAGCAGTAAAAACATCCGGGGCAGATAAATAAGTAGGTAAAAAGATCATCTTTCAAATCACCGAATCAATATTCCCTTAAGAACGCTTAGCTTTCGCTTCACGCAATTCGAGGTACACATCCGCCAACCCGACAAGAATAATCGAGAGGTGCTCCTTTACCTCCTAGTCGAACAATCGGAACGAGGGTAAGCATAGAGCCAGGCAACCCAGCTTGGCCAATACTTAAGTCATATCGATGCATATAATGGTGAATAAAAGGTACATGTGGAAGCTTGACACATGTGCTGGGCATGAAGGCCTTATAATTAAGCTTCTGGTAAAGAAGCCCCCATGTATAATGAGTGTGGATGGCACATCAAGTGTGTGCGAACAATGCGCAAGTAGGCCCTTAAGGGCTTTTTAGGAAAGGGTTGAGGGAATAAAGGGAAACAAAAGACAACTGAAGTTTAAAAGTTTGGACGGGGGAAGGGGACGAACTCTTAGTCCGGCGCTAGGCATAGAATCTTTGGAGGTGGGCTGCGTTCCATGAGTTCGCCCACCGGTCAGTCCGACGATTTCAGACGGTACGCCCGCCCGGTCAGACTTGATCGACAATGAAAGGGCCCTCCCATTTGGGCTTGAGTTTGTCCTTTTTCTTGTCCGGCTGCGTGAGAACTAGTTCGCCAACGCTAAAGTCTTGGCTCGTGACCGCTTTGATATCTTCGAGCCTGCTCGCCGATAGAATGCGGAATGAGCCTTGGCAACGCCGCGTTTTTCCTCCAATGTGTCCAAGCTGTCCTGCCGATCCAGCTCGATTTCTCTTTCTTCGCATATGCACACTCGAGGTGAGTCATGAATGATGTCACAGGCGAATCGCCTCGCTACCGATACCATAAAGAATGGTGTGAATCCGTAGTACGGTAGGGCGCTGTCCGCAGCCCCGTGAGTACGGAGTCGATCTCCTACCCAAAGGCGTGTCGATTTCGTAAGTGACCGCACTAGTCTGGGTTTGATGCCCATTATTAGACCGCTCGCCGCTCCACTTGACCGCTGGTTTGAGGATGATAGACTGGCGTAATCGAGCTTAATGCCCATATTTTTGCACCATGATTTAACCTTGTCGCCGTGAAGTTCGTGCCGTTATTGGTGATGATGCTGGGGACACCATAACGGTGTACTACCCCGATATGAAGCCTATCACTGGTCCTGACTCGCCGCTTTAACTGCTTGGCCTCTATCCATTTGGTGAATTTATCCACCATGACCAATATGTACCTTTTGCTTGTGGGTTCCCCTTTAAGGGGTCCAGCCATGTCAAGCCCCCGGACCGCGAACGGCCGGGTAATGGGTATAGTTTTGAGGGCGGTGGGTGGCATATGGCTCTGATTAGCAAAGAGTTGACAACCAACACATCTTTGGACTAAGTCCTGAGCATCTGCCGGGGCCCTCGTGCCTTTCCTACAAGGGCTTAAAGAGCCGCTCCAGAAGATGTTTGGAGGACAGATCACGCTTTTGCGCCGATGCGCCAATATGTTGGCTGCTTGGTTATTATCCCTGCCACGGATGGAATTCAAGTCCTTCAAACCGAAGCTGACATTTTTAGGACAGCATTGCGATATGTTGCCATTTTTGGATCCTTGGCATCAAAGTTCCATTTATCCGTGATATTGCAAGGTTTGAATCCTCACCGCACCTCTAGGCGTTGAATGCCCATGGAGATTGCCATCCGGAGGTCATGTAAAAGGGCCTCAGATTCGCCGCGCTTGTTGGAGTCCGTACATTATCTCAAGCACGATGGACTGTGTCCCCGTTGGGGACGCTAATACGACGCCAGCCCCAATCCGCCAACATTTTATAGCCGCCGGCGTATAATCCAATGGGAGTATGCGCCGCACTTTTTAGGAGTTCGCTTCGGTCCATTCAAAGGACGAAGTCAGCCAAAACTTGTGACTTTATAGCTCGCGAGGTTTGTAAGTTATATCGAATGGTAAGAGCTCAATGGCCCATTTTGCAATCCTGCCCGTCGGCCGATGTTGTTTATAATGTCGTTGAGTGGTACTTCAGAGGCCATCGTTATCGAACACTCTTGAAAGTAGTGTCGAGCTGGATGCTATGAACACAAGATACGCTATCTTTTGATAGTGCGGTAACGGACTTGCAGGGGTTAACACAAGGATATGTAGTACACACGGTTTTTGAAGAGGGAATTTATGCCCTTCTCGCTCTCGCTCGACGATGAGTACCGCGCCATAACTTGATGTGTTGCCGATGTATAACAACATTGGTTCGCCTAAAGTTGCGCAGCCAGACCGGATTTGTTGCCAATATGGCTTTTATTTCTTCGAGTCCCAAGAAGGGCAGATCCGCCCACTGGTGTTCGGTGCGCCTAAGGAGGCGATAGAGGGCAATGCCTTTTCTCCCAGACGGAGATAAAGCGGCTTAGAGCCGCCACGCATCTAGTCAATTTTGTATTTGTTTGAGGTCTTTTGAATATCTAGCTGTGACAGAGCTCGGATCTTGGCTGGGTTTGCTTCAATTCCTCTACCGGATACAATGAAGCCTGTGAGCTTTCCGTCTGGTACGCCAAAACGATTTTTCCGGATTCAGCTTGATGTCGATGCTCGAGGTTCTCGAATGTGAGCCTCAAGTCGCCTACTAGCGCTTTCGACGCAGTTTGGTTTTGACGACTACGCCGCTCACGATGCCTCTACCGCTTTTGCCGATCCGGTCGCCAGACATGTTTGAATCATGCAATCGATATGTTGCGCGGGCGCTTAAGTCCGAGGGCATCGTGTTGAAGCTGAATGGTCCATATGGAGTGATGAATGCCGCTATGCTTGGTTCGCTTCCGCCATCTTGATTTGATGGTAGCCGGAGTATGCGCCAAGGAAGCGCAATGAATCGTGTCCGCAAGAGCGCCGATTATCCGTCGATGCGGGGAGAGGAAGGGATCCTTGGGCAGGCCTTGTTGAGGTCTTTAAAATCGGCTACATAGGCGCCAGGATTTGTCCTTCTTGGTACCATTACAAGGTTTGCTAGCCAATCCGGATGTTTGATATCTCCGGCGAATCCGCTTCAATAGTTTGGCTAGCTCTTCTTCCATTGCCTGTCTTTTGGGTTCGGAAAATCGTCGAAGAGCTCGCTTTGATCGCTTGAATCCTTTCCCGCATATCCGAAGGGTGCCAGGAGAAAATGTCCCAATTTTCCCGGGAATTTCGCAGTGAGCGGCGCCTACATCGTGGTTCAACTGCGCCCCAATGGAAGCCGCTTTGTCGGGTCCGCTGGATGGACCTCGAATTTTACTATTTCGCCCTTTGGTTTAAAGGAGGTGGACTTGGATCTTTATCGAGTATCACATCGCTCTATTCACGAGAGCGAAGCGCGATAAGTTCTTCTCGCCGCTAGGGCTTCGGATAGTGCCTCCGGCTAATGCGGCTGTCTTGTTTTCGGGCGCGGAGTGCTATGTCCGGATCACTAATGAGAGTCATTATTCCGCCGGCCCGTGCATTTTGAGCTTCATGTACCGTAATGGGGTACGGCCCGAAAAATTGTGAATGCCTTCGCCCTAATATAGCGTGATATCCGCTGTTGAACGGGCCACTTGGAACGTGACTTCTTCGGATCTGTAATTGTCCGGGCGAGCCGTAACACCACATCGAGTGTGATTTTTCTGGTGCAGCGTGCTTCCCGCTAGGGATTATTCCTCCGGTTGTGCTGCTTCGCCAATGCGGCTCCACTATTTCCATTTTTTGAAGAGTTTCGTAGATGAGGTTTAATCCGCTGCCGCCATCCATGAGGACCTTTGTAAGTCGAAAGCCATCCACTATTGGACCGAGTACCGCAGCTTGGTGCTCGGGCTGTTCGACATTTAGGTTCATCGCTGGCGTTGAAGGTGATGGCTGTGTCGCCCATGGATTTGTTGTTGCTACTTGGTAGACTTCGCGAGGTCGGATTGTCCGCTTCGCGATATTATTTGATGCGAAAGTCTCAAGACTGTTGATACCATACCGGTATTGTTGGAGTGGTTTTCCCGGCTAGAAGCTCTCGCCACTTTTGGACACCGCCGTAATATCCAACATGCTCGAAGGCTATGTGTTGGGATGGCGCCTCCAGATCGTGGAATTTTACAGGTCCGCCGAGCCATCCCTCCAAAGACGGTTCCGCGTCTTTATGGGGTTTTTGCTTTTTGGTTTTGTATCCGTGCCCGAGTGTAATGCACCCTTTGTTATGGACTAGGGTTGGGACCGGATTGTCCCAAAACTTATTTTCGGTTTTCCAAAACTTCCATCGCACAAGATTTCAGATTATGGACGCCAGTCGGCTAAGCATGTAATTTCACGACGGCCGACGGCGCTCAAGATTCCTCGTCTGCAATTATTGCAAAAAGTTGAGATTATGCTTTTCCTCTCGGCAGTCCTTTATCCTGTCCATAACCAGGAGGAATCGCCCAAGAATGATGTAATCGCTTCAGCGGGCTCTTGCCGGATTAGAGATAGATCGCATATGTCTGGGCGGGTGGGTGGAATTGAGTCTAGAACCCTACCCATCTCAAGGCTCAAGGGCCGAGAAGTTTCTGAATTTGGAAGCTTGGAAAGTGGAACATTGTCCAACGAGTCCGGTCCAATGCCTGACTTTAGGTTCAGTGCTTGGTCGAAGTCCGTCCCTCCGCGGGAATCCGGCATGGAGGGTTCGGCAGCCCGGACATGACTAGTTCTCAATCACAGAGAAGAGTCGCCGATTGTTCCTCTACCACCGCAACGCAGTGGGTGACCTGGGAGAGTTAATCTCTCGATCGGTTTTAAGCCCAATCTGTTGTAGTCTCAGAAGACTCCTGTATGGCGATGCGATCCAAGAGCTCGCTTATTGACGAGAGCTCTATTGATCCAAAGTCCGGCGAATTCGAGCTGACGCGAAGATTGCTTTTGACGACTTGAGAGGTCATTGTCGAAGGTGGCCGGACAAAGCGGTCATAAGAAAACCACCTAGTCGGACAGTTTGGCCGCGCCAAGGCCTTTATAAAAAATACCGCCCTTGAAGACGGAGGAGGCATCCTTCCTATCGGTGACGGCACAGAGGAACTCTCAATGAAAGCACCAATGTCGGTGTCAAACCGCGGATCTCGGTAGGGGGTCCCAATCGTAGGCCTAGGCGGATGGTAACAGGAGACAAGGACACAATGTTTTTTCCTGTGTTCGCCCTCTCGATGGAGGTAAAACCCTACCCCGCTTGATTGATATTGATGATATGGGTAGTACAAGAGTGGATCTACCACGAGATCAAGGAGGCTAAACCCTAGAAGCTAGCCTATGGTATGATTGTTGTAATGGTTGTTGTGTCCTCACGGATTAAAAACCTCCGGCTTATATAGACACCGGAGAGGGCTAGGGTTACACAGAGTCGGTTACAATGGTAGGAGATCTACATATCCGATCGCTAAGCTTGCCTTCCACGCCAAGGAAAGTCCCATCCGACACGGACGAAGTCTTCAATCTTGTATCTTCATAGTCTTGGAGTCCCATGACGATGATAGTCCCGCTGTCCTGACACCCCCTAGTCCAGACTCCTCAACAGTTTTCTAGGAACATATCAAAATGAAAGCAACAACATGAGCTATTGATCTACAACATAATTTGCAAAATACTACCAAGACTAAGTTCATGATAAATTTAAGTTCAATTAATCATATTACTTAAGAACTCCCACTTAGATAGACATCTATCTAGTCATATAAGTGATCACGTGATCCAAATCAACTAAACCATGTCCGATCATCACGTGAGATGGAGTAGTTTTCAATGGTGAACATCACTATGTTGATCATATCTAGTATATGATTCACGCTCGACTTTTCGTCTCCGCTCCGAGGCCATATCTCAGATATGCTAGGCTCGCCAAGTTTAACCCGAGTATTCCTGCCTGCAACTGTTTTGCAACCGCTGTATTTGAACGTAGAGCCTATCACACCCGATCATCACGTGGTGTCTCAAAGACGAAGAACTTTCACAACAAAGGCATACTCAGGAGAACACTTCTTGATAATTTAGTGAGAGATCATCTTAAAATGCTACCGCCAATCAAAGCAAGATAAGATGCATAAAGGATAAACATCACATGCAATCAATATAAGTGATATGATACGGCCATCATCATCTTGTGCTTGTGATCTCCATCTTCAAGCACCGTCAGTGATCACCATCGCCACCGCGCGACACCTTGATCTTCATCGTAGCATCGTTGTTGTTACGCCATCTATCGCTTTATGACTATCGCTACCGCTTAGTGATAAAGTAAAGCAATTACAGTATGCTTGCATTTCATACAACAAAGCGACAACCATATGGCTCCTGCCATTGCCGATAACTTCGTTACAAAACATGATCATCTCATACAATAAAATATAGCATCATGTCTTGACCATATCACATCACAACATGCCCTGCAAAACAAGTTAGACATCCTCTACTTTGTTGTTGCAAATTTTACGTGGCTGCTACGGGCTGAGCAAGAACCGCTTTACCTACGATCAAAACCACAATGATAGTTCGCTGTTAGTGCTGTTTTATTCTTCGCAAGGACCGGGCGAGCCACACTCGGTTCAACTCAAGTGAGAGAGACAGACACCTGCCAACCACCTTTAAGCACGAGTGCTCGCAGAACGGTGAAACCAGTCTCGCAAGAAGCGCACGCGTAATGTCGGTCCGGCCGCTTCATCTCACAATACCGCTGAACCAAAGTATGACATGCTGGTAAGCAAGATGACTTGTATCGCCCACAACTCACTTGTGTTCTACTCGCATATGACAGCTACGCATAAAACCTGGCTCGATGCCATTGTTGGGGAACGAGTAATTTCAAAAATTCCTACGCACACGCAAGATCATGGTGATGCATAGCAACGAGAGTGGAGAGTGTTGTCCACGCACTGTGAGACCGAAGCGAAGCGCTATGACAACGCTGTTGATGTAGTCGCACGCCTTGACGATCCGACCAATCCAAGTACCGAACGTACGGCACCTCCGAGTTCAGCACATGTTCAACTCGATGACGATCCCCGGATTCCGATCCAGCAGGGTGTTCGGGATGAGTTCCTTCAGCACAACAGCGTGGTGATGATGATGATGTTCCACTGACGCAGGGCTTCGCCTAAGCACCGCAACGATATGACCGAGGTGGAATATGGTGGAGGGGGGCACCGCACACGGCTAAGGAACGATCACGAAGATCAACTTGTCTGTCATGGGGTGCCCCCTGCCCCCGTGATATAAAGGAGCAAGGGAGGAGGGCTGGCCAAGGAGGAGGAGGCGCGCTTAGGGGGGAGTCCACTCCCACCGAGTAGGACTCTCCTTTCCTAGTAGGAGTAGGAGAGAAGGAAAGGGAAGAGAAAAGGGAAGGAAGGAGGGGTGCGGCCTCCCCTAGTCCACCTGGACTAGGCCTTGGCGCTGCTGCCCGCCCTAGGCAGCCCTCTCTTTCCCCGTATGGCCCAATAAGGCCCAATACTTCTCCCGGCGAATTCCGTAACTCTCCGAGATTCGATAAATACCAATCACTCTAACCTTTCCAAGTCCGAATATAGTCGCCCAATATATCGATCTTTACGCCTCGACCATTTAGAGACTCGTCATGTCCCCGATCTCATCCGGACTCAACTCCTTCAGTACGTCAAAACTCATAAACTCATAATATAACTATCATCGAAACCTTGTTGCAAGGACCCTACGGGTTCGAGAACAATGTAGACATAACCAATATTGGCTCCTACGATTCTACGAAGATCTTTATCGGTCAAACCGCATAACAACATACGCTTGTTCCTTTGTCATCGGTATGTTACTTGCCCGAGATTCGATCGCTCAGATCTCAATAACTAGTTCAATCTCGCTACCGCAAGTCTTTTACTCGTTATGTAATGCATCATTCCGAACTAACTCATTAGTTACATTGTTTAAGCAGGCTTATAGTGATGTGCATTACCGAGAGGGCCCAGATACCTCTCCAACAATCGGAGGACAAATTCTAATCTTGAAATACGCCAACTCAACATGTACCTTCGAGACACCAGAGAGCTCCTTTATAATCACCCAATTACGCTAGACGCTTGGTAGCACACAAAGTGTTCCTCCGTAAACGGAGTTGCATAATCTCATAGTCATAGGAACATGTATAAGTCATGAAGAAAGCAATAGCAACATACTAAACGATCAAGTGCTGTTAACGGAATGGGTCAAGTCAATCACATCATTCTCGCTAATGATGTGATCCTATTAATCAAATGACAACTCATGTCTATGGTTAGGAAACTTAACCATCTTTTGATTAACGAGCTAGTCAAGTAGAGGCATACTAGTGACACTATGATTGTCTATGTATTCACACATGTATTATGTTTCCGGTTAATACAATTCTAGCATGAATAATAAACATTTATCATGAAATAAGGAAATAAATAATAACTTTATTATTGCCTCTAGGGCATATTTCCTTCACGAAGAATAACTTACACATCCTTCGAGGCCATGTCAAGAAGTGCGAATAGTCTCATGGACCTTCTGGATTGAACTCCCACATCTGGAGAGGCCGACGTTTGCACGGCAAGATCCGTCGGACTAGCATTACCTGAATTACACTGACAAGGCTAATGTACCTCTCAAGAAGCTCCCGGATGCGTCTCTGCAATGTTGGTACATCATTAGCAGGCCCCCAATCCAGTCCCACATTGGCCCATGACGCCAGTTGAGGTGGAGGGCCCGAACGGAAGTCGAGGGCAGCCACCCACTTTGTGCCTCTGGGAGCCGTGACGTAAAACCACCTCCGCTGCCATAGATCGGACACCTCCGGAAGAAGCCTTCCGCCATGGGGTGTCGGTGTTCCTGCTTATTACAGCACCTCCAAGATTACACGTGTCGCCTCAATCATCTTCGGCTTCACATTGAAGGTCTTGAGCCATGTCAAGTGCGGGTGATGGAGGAAGGCTTCACACACCCACGATGAACGACGAGATGTGAAGTAGGGCCCGAGCTAGATCATGGAAATCTAGCCCGAATAGAACATGAGCCCTCTCACGAAGGGATCAAGGGTGAAGCCTAAGCCATGGAGGAAGTGAGAAACAAATACGATGTTCTCAAGGCTCGGGAGTAGGGATGACCTGCCCTAGAGTAGGAAGATTGTGCTTGATGTCGGCGGTCAGATATCTGACCTCCCTAAGCTTCGCAATGTCCTCCTCTGTGCCATCCACTGGCCTTGAAGGTTGGATCCGGACATGATTGAAGATCTGAAGTGCTTAAGCTTGGGCTTCGGGTGTTGGAACTCGAGATGCGAAAAGGCGCAAGCGTGGTATAAAAGAGGGATAGGCCTCGGCCCCTCTATAAAGGGGTGAATATCGAGCGCCCCGCCAGAATCCGCTGGGACTTGCCTAAAACACGAGTCATGACAACATGTGTAGTGGGGTTGCACGTGTCCGATTATAGCGGATCTCGCGATAAGGGGAACATGATCTCTGCTTTGGCAAGGCGTACATCGAAATCGCCGCAACACGACGAGGCAGGCCAAGAAAAACCGGTTCATGTTGGGTCGGGCCATGGCGTAAGGGCACACCGTAAAAAAAATTGTCAGCAGATCGGATTTGTGAAGTGTTATGCTCTCTACGCCGGTGTGCAGAAATTATCTCAGAGATCCGCATACAATCCTCAATCCGCTGGAGTATTCGGATATGGAACCCGCTTGCAATGCCGAAGACAATCTACGCGCCGGACTCATCATAATTGAAGCCTGGTTCAGGGGCAACTGAGGGAGTCCTGGATTAGGGGGTATCCAGATAGCAGGACTATATTCTTTGGCCGGACTGTTGGACCGTGAAGATACAAGACTCAAGACTTCGTCCCATGTCCGGGTGGGACTCTCCTTTGCATGGAAGACAAGCTTGGCGATCCGGATATTAGATCTCCTTCTTTGTAACCGACTCTGTGTAAACCCTAGCCTCCTCCGGTGTCTATATAAACCGGAGGGTTTAGTCCATAGAGGCACAATCATAATCATCATAGGCTAGCTTCTAGGTTTAGCCTCACGATCTCGTGGTAGATCAACTCTTATAATACTCATATCATCAAGATCAATCAAGCAGAAGTAGGGTTTTACCTCCATCGAGAGGGCCCGAACCTGGGTAAAACATCGTGTCCCTTGCCTCCTGTTACCATTAGCCATAGACGCACGATCAGACCCCTACCCGAGATCCGCTGGTTTTGACAATCGGATACGCAGCATTGTAGACATAGAATATTTGTAAATGCATACGGCTCAATGTGATGCACTCGCTGACTAAACTTCTCTCGTATAAAACATGATCACACCTTAGTACTCTTTTGGGTGTTAATCACATAGCGATGTGAACTAGATTATTGATTCTAGTAAACCCTTTGGGTGTTGGTCACATGGCGATGTGAACTATGGGTGTTAATCACATACAGATGTGAACTATTGGTGTTAAATTACATGGTGATGTGAACTAGATTATTGACTCTAGTGCAAGTGGGAGACTGAAGGAAATATTATTTATTTCCTTAATTAATGATAAATGTTTATTATTCATGCTAGAATTGTATTAACCGGAAACTTAGTACATGTGTGAATACATAGACAAAACATATAATCCCTAGTATGCATCTACTTGACTAGCTCGTTAATCAAAGATGCACTAGTGCAGAACCGGGCATTAGCACCGTTCAGAGGTTTTATAGTGCCGGTTACATAACCGCACTAATTTGTGGTCACTAGGGCCCCCTTTAGTACCGGTTCAGACGAATCGGTGCTAAAGGGCAACCACGGTAGCACGAGCCAGCCTCGGGACTGAGTTTTAGTACCGGTTGGTAAGACCAACCGTACTATAAGGTTTGGGGGTTTTAGTTTTATGATTTCTTTTTCATTTAATTTTGTGTTTCCATTTTAATTTTTTTTTCGCTTGTCTGGTATTTTACGATACTACACATTGTACACGTTATATATATATATATATATATATATATATATATATATATATATATAGAATTTCTAGTAGAACCAATCATGCATATATATATCACATCAATGTCTCACAAATTAAACCACCATATTAATTAATTCACACATACACACATGTATAGCTATATACAATTTCTCCTACATATGAATGTTGCCTTGAGCCAAAGGGCATTAGCCTAATTGGTGCCTTCGAGCACGATGACAATTGAAAGTGGTTTTCATGGGGCGTAGCGGTAATAGAATTCTCCATTCGGATTTATGACCGTCGAGCAAAAATCCCGCTTATTTCCTCTTGAAGTGCTTCTACGCTTCCCTTTCTATGAGCTTCTCCCGCACCTCTTTGAACTGTTAAGAAGGAGATCAATATGCATGTGTATTAGTTGTGTGACTAGATATCGATAATGGTGTAAAATTGTGAATAGTGTTCGACAAGCGCACTCCATTGCTGTTTTTGAGATCTGCTCTTTCGACGCCATCATGCTAATGTTCTCGCAAACGCAGTATCGCATTACGATCAGTCCCTCGCTACCGCTTCGTGGCCTTTACGAGAATGGAATTTGATCGATAAAATTAATCAAGCATCATAATTAAAGAGATGGCAGCTAGCTAGCTAGCTAGCTAGTACTACTTAATTACTTACCTTGGGTCGAAACCATTGAAGCTTTTGTTTCCATTCACCTTCCGTGACGCTGATGAATCTTGACCAAGCCCCGCTCACGATAAAGAAAATGAATAAAGGGTTATTAAATAGTCCATATCATGAAATGATGAACTAAATAGGCCGAGATATATAGTTAATAATGATTGAAATTACCTATTGACTATCCCATACAAGATGTTAAAGTCAGTTTTTTAGATTAGTGAGTCCAAGATTTCAACCTGCTCCTAAGGCCAACTTTAATGATACACAAGACCCAAAGAAATCTGCATGCACACAGCTTTACATGTCTTAATTAAGCGGGCATATGTAAGCAAAAACATGTAGCTAGCTAGTAGGCAAAAAACAGAGAATTTGTAGTACAAGACAAATGTGACTCACCCAAAGTGGTAAGGAAGTAGTATATCTTCATTGTATTTGAGGCGCTTCAAGAACTCTAGCATGCTGTCCTCTACTTCCTTTGCAAGACGCTCATTTATCTTCCATGTGTATTCATTAACGGTGTTTGGGTCAATGAACCCAATGCCAAAGAGTCCACCTTTTCTCATTTCATATATCTTCATCCCGCATAATACCACGTAAAAGAATATAGTGAGGATAATTACAGTGATGATTGATCAAAAGGATCACTACAGCTAGCTTGAGACTTAAATTATAGAAAGAAATCACTTACGCATAATAGCAACCGATTTATAGATTTGTCGAAAGGCCTTTGATTGTATAACTCAAACAGTTCTAATACTCAACGGGCCAAATTTCTCATGGTAGTAATGGTCCTGCTGACATTCACCATGAGGGACAATCGCCTGAAATCTTGGTAATGTTCATGTACCATTGATGCAATTCATACATTCTCGCTGGGAGGTTCTTGACCTTGTCCGCGCGACCAAAGGTTGGCCCCTGACATATTTCCGCTTTACTTCATCCTCTAAGCAAAGGCATGGGCTCGATCTCGAGGAGTTGTCCAACAGTGATGTTGAGAACTTCAGCCTGCATTATATGCTCCTCCGTTATTACCACATTGCCCACCTCGAACATGCATTGTTTGCCCACAATAATATTGGGGCCAGATCGTCACCGTTGTTGGCACAACAAGCTTAGGGATCGATTATGCCACTGCTCTCCCAAATTGGGAATGGTTTTCCAAGATTTTTGGCAGTCGCTTTTGTTTGCTTGATCCCGATGTAGACGTGTTTCGCCTCCCTTTGTAGACGTGTTTCGATTTAACTGGCTTGGAAGCTGGTTGTTGAGCCATACAAATGAAGTGGTCAATCGCTTCTCGTGCACTTTCTCCTTGGCGGCAAGTGGCTGCTTTGGTGCAAAATGGGCTTCCACCTCGCCTTCGATATGGCTGTGATTTCCTCCTGACTGTCATAAGACCTCATGGGAGAGGCTTGAGGCTTGACCATATTTATATCGCTTGCCTCCGCTGCATTTCTCAGACTACCTCGACCAGCATCGCCACGCACCATAGCTGCGGGTGTCTCTTCATATTGCCGAGGCGGCGGAGACGGCCGACGGACTGAGTTGGACGAGGAGGAGGGCCTGAGGTTGTGCCGACTTGGAGGAGGAGGGACGCCCGACGCCGTGGCGGACTTGAGGAGGAGGGTGTCCCGACACTTTGCCGGACTTGAGGAGGAGGATTGTCCTAACACTTTGCCGGACTTGAGGAGTGGGAGTCTCACGACTCGTGGCGGACTTCGACGAGGACTCGGTGACGCGTGTCGGTGGCCTTGGAAAGATGATGCAATCTTTTTCCATAGGATGATACGATGTTTGGCCTCTCCGAGAAAGCGCCACGCACCTCCAAAGAATGTCAAGTCAGAGTCTCAATATGGTGGGTCCACCACCTCATCAACCAAGACACGAGCATAGCCCGCCGAATCGGGTTGCAATGGAAGTTTGCCTCGGGGATTTGTGAAAGCACAATGTCCGCCACCTTCATGGATATGTTCTTCATTTTGACGTAGCTCGCAGCTAGTGTTCTCCGTGATGTCATCCACGGGTATCTACCCAGCATTGCGCCGTCTGGACGGAACCCACGCCGCTTCTCGCATGGATGGGCCGGTGCTATCCAATGCTGGATCATCCGCTAGCTGCCGCAGCTGCCGAGACCCCTTTGATGGGTAAGTGAGTCGATTCGCCTCGCTGCCGCTGGAATTTGACCGCCAATTCCGCTGACTTGCTTCTAGGACTTGAAGGTGTTCATAGTCCCGCTTCCTCTGCTCCTCCTCCATCTTCCTCTTCTTCTCCTCCGCAATCTTCTTTCTCGCACGGGTTCTCGTAGTCGTTGTTCCACTGAAACCCTCATACCACGGCATAGCGCCTTGCCTCGTGTTCTTCCCGGTGTTCAGGATTTCCTGTGGCACGCCAGAAGCTCATCATTCTCTCTGCTATGGAACACCCCTGCTCGCTCTCTTCTATTGCAAAAGTATCGCATCGCTTGGCTCCCTTCGACTTGCCCTCGTCAAACATTGCCTCGCCTCCGTCCAACTCCCCCATGCGATAGAACCAAGTCCCGACTCGGGGCCAGCTTAGTAGCCGGAGGACACCGTGATCCTCCATCTTTTCTCGCACTTATCCCACTTAGGCATTGCCACCAAGATAGCCACCGCCCCAAATTATGGAACTTATCCTTTTTTCGCATTCTTCTTGTTTATTCTCGATCGCTCCTTAGCTAATTCCAATCCTTGAATTTCACGTAAATCGTCCCAATTATCACGCTGGTTCTCCAAAGGTTCCCTTGAATACCGGAGTCTTCCTTCCTTCGCTGACGCATTTGTTCCATTCACGATTCTTGTAGTTCTTGAATGCAATCGCCATCATCCTAAGAGCGCCTCTTTGACTTTCTCGCACATCCGCTTCGTGAAATGATCCGTAGGGTGAAATGTTCCATGAGAGTATCCCAAAGCGATCTTTTTTCATTCTTGTCGGCAAAAGTAACATCTCGACGGGCTTTGCCGGGCGCTTCCATTCTTGAAGTTTGATCGAGTTGGTCCTTCACAAGAACTCCGACCGATTTAACTAACTTGTTTGCAATCTTCTTAGGTGCTAATGGTTTGCCAAGAGGGCCGCATGCCTCGATATTGTACTTTACGCCCGCTTCAACTTTTTGTTCGGGCCTCGTCATTATTTTGCTCAAGATTTGCTCGATCCGATGGCTGAAAGAACAAAGATTGATTCGTTAATATATCTTCAAGTCATTTAAAACATGTGTTGATCACCGATGCCAGCTTATATAAATATATATACCTCGCTTGTGTTTGTTGTTTCAGATCAACAAGTTCTTCGTCATCGCCATAATCATAGTTCATGACTTTGTCGCGATCGAATATCATATCACCCTCTCCGTGTTGTTTAGAAATTCGAGCCGCCATAATCTTCTTCATTCTGCTTCTCCTCTCTCGCCGGTATTGTTCGCCATAGCTTTTGTTTAACTAATCCAAAAGAAATATAAAACAATTTAGTATTCAAATCTCAAATAATAGATATAATCTCAAATACATCGCCCGTAATAATAGATATAATCTCAATACATCGCCTCAATAATATATAATATTGAATAGTACATCATCGCTATTAGCTAATAAAGATCGAATACTACGTAGAATCTAGGACACTCATGTTCTCCGGGCCAAGGTGGACACCCAAAGAGAAGGAACCTCACAGATCATAGCTGAAGTGAGATCCTCAAGATATCGCCACGTATTGGAGAACTGTCGCCTCTAACGCAACCATGTAGCGATGGACGTTTCATCCTCCTCCTCGACACGGCGACGCATTCACCTCCGCGGGCCGGGTCCCTCCAAGACCAAATCGCCCACGCTAACGCCACCAAACGAGATCGGGTCGACGACGGACCCGCGGCCGGTTCTCGCTGCGGGCGCGCGCTTCCAAGCAGCACCTCCCAAGCCAGCCGGGCGGAGCCCAAATCCCAACATGGGTCGGCTGGACGTCGTCATGACGGGTCGACGGCGAGGATGCGAGCCGGCATCGCCGAGAACAAATATTAGCTATATGCCCAAAAAGTAATATTTTTTAATGATTGATTTTGATAACAAAAATTCTAACATTTCTATAACATTTCTAACAATGCTATATATAACTAACATTTCTATAACATTTCTAATATTTCTATAACTAAAAAACAGAAAAAAATTATAACATTTCTATATATATAACTAACATTTTATAACTATTTCTATAACTAAAAAGAAAAATTTCTAACAATTCTAACTTTTTATAACTATTTCTATAACTAAAAACATAAAATTTCTAACAATTTCTAACAATTCTAACAATTTAACATTTCTAACTATTTCTAAAAACAGAAAAATGTCTAACAATTTCTTAAAATAGAAAAATCTATAGCTAAAAATGTATGTAGGTAAAAGGCCACCGTCGGGCGAGGCGAGAGGCGACGGGGCGCAAGGTGACGACGGGACGGGACGACGGGTCAAGGCGACGACGGGACGGGACGATGGGGTTGGGCGGCGACGACGACGGGACGGTGACGACGCGCCGGACGGGCGGCGGTGACGACGGGACGACGGGACGGACGACGGGCGGCGACGACGGGACGGGCGGCGACGGGGCGCAAGGGTCGGGTGGCGCCGACGGATATGGAGACGGCGGGGCAAGGGCGATTTGTGCAGAGGAGAAGAAGCAGAGGAGAGATGAGAAATCATTTAAATTTTGAAGTGTTTTCTTATATAGAAGGCATTTTAGTACCGTTGGAGCCACCAACCGGTACTAAAGGTCTGTTTTGGCCAAAGTTGCGCGCGGATGCGACTCTTTAGTACCGGTGGTGGCACAAACCGTACTAAAGGCCCCCTTTAGTACCGTTGGAGCCACGACCCGGTACTAAAGGGTGTGCGCTGCCAGCGAGGGCGCAGGTTTAGTCCCACCTCGCTAGTTTAGGAGCGCCAGACCAGCTTTATAAGCCTCTTGGCCAGCAATCGCATTGAACTCCTCTCAATAGCAGTGCCTTCGGCCTACCTCTCCTACTTACCTCTGGCCTATTTGGCTTTATGGTCCTCAGATCCCGGCCCAACTACAAAGTTGGGTTTCTAGTCGATGCAGTGCCGCTATGGCGCAGAGGCGGGCTTTTTTATTTTCTTATTTTTTTATTCATATATTTTTGTTATATTTATTTTCTAGTTTTTTGCTGTATTTAGAGTTTCTTTGTGAATATTTTGCTTTAGGTACAAAAATTACAAACTTTTTGTTAGTGCCGGAGATTTCAAATTTGAATAGTTTAAATTTTGAATTATTTGAAATTTGTGTGAATCACTAGTTTGTGAATAACTTAACTTTGAAAAAGTTTTTCAAGGATTCTTTTTTCTTATATTTAAAATTAGTGTTTTTATCATTATATTCAATTTAGTAATGCTTAGGTTATTTAAAAATGAAATGCCTTTGTAACAGTTCAGTTTTCGCTTAAACCCTAATACTCAAAGAGATTGTCCATTTTGTACACGAAGTGCATCCAGCTTTTGCCATAACCTCTCTACTTTCTTGCACATGCTATTTGTATGAAATTATGATACCATGCCAACTTTCAACCTTTTCTCGAGTTCATTTGAATTGCTTTTCAATTTCAGGGTCATTTAGCTGGAAAAAATCAAGAATGCATGAAAAGAATTTGTTTGCACATAAAATTTCTTCGCTTCAAATGCCAAACACATAACTACCCTAACTATTACGTATATTCCTCCCGGTGTGAAACATGTAAGAAAGTGATGATAATGAAGCCGATCACATCCTGCATCTTTGGGTGTGAAACTTTTCTTCAAGGTGTCCCTTTGCGCCATAACCATGGAAAATCTTCATCATTTAACGGATGCTCGGGTCAATATTCACCGTGAATGGAGCAATTTCATCAAACTTTTCATAATCTTCTGAGTTGTCTGTCTTGTCATCCACTCCCACAATGTTTCTCTTCCCGTAAAGAACTATGTGCCGCTTTGGCTCATCGTATCGATGCATTCGCTTCCTTATCTTTTCTTTTTTCTTGGCTTGGTAGACATGTCCTTCACATAGAAAACCTGTGCCACATCATTGGCTAGGACGAATGGTCTGCTCGTGACACGCAAGATTGTTGAGATACACCGTTGTCATTCCGCATCGCGGGTCTTCCGTTACCCCGCCTCGTGTCATATCGACCCATTTGCACCAAACAAAGGGACCTTTAAACCACGCCGATAGTCAAGTTCCCATATGTCCTGTGATATAACCATAATATGTTTCCTTTCCGCCTTGGTTTCGTGATCAAAGCGGATACCACTGTTTTGGTTGGTGCTCTTCTTATCTTGGGCCATCGTAAAATGTATTACCATTTATCTCGCACTTTGAAAGTCATTATATTCAAGATGGTAACCGGGACAAAGCAAGTACAGTCATCTTCAATAGAGGTGTCATGCATGGTACGTGTTCCGCAACCAGCTGGCCATAAACTCCTGGTTTGTTCACGGTAATCCACTCATCGCACCACCTGTGTGTTTGGAGCGTAGCAAATTCTTGTGTTCATCCATATACGGAGCCATCAAGGTGGAATTTCAGAGAACTGTAGTGTGCTTCAAAGGAGAGAATGTCCGTCCATACATATTATTTGTTCCTCCTAGCGCGTTTTTCCATCCGGGGCCGCCTTATGCCGCGATTCAGAACACCAATCGCTTAAGGTCGAATAAAGTCAATACAAAACTCAATGACCTCTCATTTTGATGGCCCTTGGAGATGCTTCCTTCCGCCTAGCACGTTATGAACATATTTCTTTAAGACTTCCATGAACCTCTCAAAGGGGAACATATTGTAGAAATACAGACCCAAAACGTTAATCTCTTCAAGATAGGTGAACTAGGACGCAAGCCATGATGTTGAAGAAGGATGGTGGGAACACCAACTCGAAATTGACAAGACATTGCACCAAATCATTCTCAGAATCCTTGGTATGATTTCTGGATCGACATCTTCTCGAGAGATTGCATTGAGAAATGCACATAGCTTCACAATGGCTAATCGAACGCTTTCCGTAGAAGCCCCTCAATGCTGAAGGAAATATGCCCTAGAGGCAATAATAAAGTTATTATTTATTTCTTATTTCATGATAAATGTTTATCATTCATGCTAGAATTGTATTAACCGAAACATAATACATGTGTGAATGCATAGACAAACAAGATGTCACTAGTATGCCTCTACTAGACTAGCTTGTTAATCAAAGATGGTTATGTTTCCAACCATGAACAAAGGGTTGTTATTTGATTAACAAGGTCACATCATTAGAGAATGATCTGATTGACATGACCCATTCCATTAGCTTAGCACACGATCGCTTAGTATGTTGCTACCGCTTATCCATGACATATACATGTTCCTATAACTATGAGATTATGCAACTCCTGCTACCGGAGGAACACTTTGGTGCTACCAAACGCCACAACGAATCGGGTGATTATAAAGGAGTACTACAGTGTCTCCAAAGGCGATGTTGGGTTGGCGATTTCGAGATTAGGTTTTGTCACTCCGATTGCTCTGAGAGGTATCTCGGCCTCTCTCGGTAATACACATCACTTAAGCCTTGCAAGCATTACAACTAATGAGTTAGTTGTGAGATGATGTATTACGGAACGAGTAAAGAGACTTGCCGTAACGAGATTGAACTAGGTATTGATACCGACGATCGAATCTCGCAAGTAACATACCGATGACAAAGGGAACAACGATGTTGTTATGCGGTCCGACCGATAAAGATCTTCAGAGAATATGTAGGAACCAATATGGGCATCCAGGTCCCGCTTATTGGTTATTGACCGAGACGGTCTCGGTCATGTCTACATTGTTCTCGAACCGTAGGGTCCGCACGCTTAAGGTTTCAAGGACGGTTATATTATGAGTTTATGTATTTTGATGTACCCAAGAAGTTCGAGTCCCTGATGTGATCACGGACATGACGAGGAGTCTCAAATGGTCGAGACATAAAGATTGATATATTGGAAGCCTATATTTGAGTTCGAATGGTTCCGTGAAATCGATTTTACCGAACACCGGGGTTACCGAACCTCCCGGGGTTATTGGGCCTTAGTGGGCCATGAGGAGAAGAGGAAGGGCTGGCCAGGCAGGCCGCGCCTCCCCCCTAGTCCGAATAGGACAGGAGAGGGGGCGCCTCCTTCCCTCTTTCTCCCCCCAAGTCCTAATCCAACTAGGAAGGGGGAGTCCTACTCCTGGGAGTAGGACTCTCCCGCCTCCAAGGGCCGCCGCACCCCTTGCTCCTTTATATACGGGGTAGGGGGCACCCTAGAACACACAAATTGATCTACGGATCGCTCTTAGCCGTGCGCGTGCCCTTCCACCATATTCCACCTCGGTCATATCGTCGCAAAGCTTAGGCGGCCCCGCGCCGTAGAACATCAAGATCGCCACCACGCCGTCAGGTCGACGAAACTCTCCTCCCCGGCTCTACCGATTGGAGCCCGAGGAGCGCCATCGAGCTGTACGCGTGTCAAGAACTCGGGGCGCCGGAGTAACGGCGCTGGATCGGTTGATCGCGAGGAGATCGTGACGACTACTTCCTCTACGCCAGATCGCTTCGCTTCGGGTTCACGAGGGTACGAGACAACACTCTCCTCTCTCTGCTATGCATCACCATGATCTTGCGTGCGAGGAAAATTTTTGAAATTACTACGCTCCCCAACAAAGGGCATCCGAGCCTAGGTTTTTATGGTTTGATGTTATGCACGAGTAGAACACAAGTGAGTTGTGGGCGATATAAGTCATACTACCTACCAAAGATGTCATACTTTGGTTCAGCGGTATTGTGAGATGAAGCGCCCGGACCGACATTACGCCAGACGCTTACGCGAGACTGGTTTCACCGCCACGAGCACTCGCTGCTTAAAGGTGACCGGCGGTGTCTGCTCTCTCACTTTAGTTGAACTGAGTGGCTACGCCCGTCCTTGAGAAGGTTAAAACGAGTCTATTTGACGAAGTATCGCTGTGGTTTTGATGCGAGGTGAGATTGGTTCTTGCTTAAGCCCGTAGCAGCCACGTAAAATTTGCAACAACAAAGTAGAGGACGCCTAACTTGTTTTTGCAGGCATGTTGTGATGTGATATGGTCAAGACGTGATGCTATATTTTATTGTATGAGATGATCATGTTTTGTAACCGGTTATCGGCAATCGGCTGGAGCCATATGGTTGTCGCTTATTGTATGAAATGCAACGCTCTGTAATTGCTTTACTTTATCACTAAGCGGTAGCGATAGTCGAGAAGCAATAGATGGCGAAACGACAACGATGCTACGATGGAGATCAAGGTGTCGCGCCGGTGATTTATGGTGATCACGACGGTGCTTCGAGATGGAGATCACAAGCACAAGATGATGATGGCCATATCATATCACTTATATTGATTGCATGTGATGTTTATCCTTTATGCATCTTATCTTGCTTTGATTGACGGTAGCATTTTAAGATGATCTCTCACTAAAATTATCAAGTAGTGTTCTCCCGAGTATGCACCGCTGCAAAGTTCGTCGTGCCTGCACACCACGTGATGATCGGGTGATAAGCTCTACGTCCATCTACAACGGGTGCAAGCCAGTTTTGCACACGCAGAATACTCAGTTATACTTGACGAGCCTAGCATATGCAGATATGGCCTCGAACACGGAGACCGAAAGGTCGAGCGTGAATCATATAGTAGATATGATCAACATAAGATGTTCACCATTGAAAACTACTCCATCTCACGTGATGATCGGTTATGGTTTAGTTGATTTGGATCACGTGATCACTTAGATGACTAGAGAGATTTCTGCCTAAGTGGGAGTTCTTAAGTAATATGATTAATTGAACTTAAATTTATCATGAACTTAGTACCGATAGTATCTTGCTTGTCTATGTTTGATTGTAGATAGATGGCTCGTGCTGTTGTTCCATTGAATTTTAATGCTCCTTGAGAAAGCAAAGTTGAAAGATGATGGTAGCAATTACACGGATCGGGTCCGAATCTCGAGGATTATCCTCATTGCTGCATGTAAGAGTTACGCCCCGATGCACCGCTAGGTGCCAGCCTCGCGCCGATGTAACCGACGACGCTAAGAACGTCTCGCAGAGCAAAGCTGATGACTACTCTATAGTTCAAGGTGCTATGCTTTACGGCTTAGAACCGACTTCAACGACGCTTTTGAACGCTATGGAGCATATGAGATGTTCCAGAGTTGAAGTTGATATTCCAATGTAATGCCCGATTGAGAGATATGAAGTCTCCAATAAGTTCTATAGCTGCAAGATGGAGGAGAATAGTTCTCGCAAGGAGCACATACTCAAAATGTCCGGGTATTACAATCACTTGACTCAACCGGGAGTTAATCTTCCTGATGATTGTGTCATTGATGTAATTCTTCAATCACCGCCACCAAGCTACAAAGGCTTCGTGATGAACTATAATATGCAAGGGTTAGTAAAGACTATACCGAGCTCTTCGCAATGCTAAAGGCTGCAGAGGTAGAAATCAAGAAGGAGCATCAAGTGTTGATGGTCAATAAGACCACTAGTTTCAAGAAGAAAGGCAAAGGCAAGAAGAAGGAACTTCAAGAAGAACAGCAAGCAAGTTGTCGCCAGAGAAGAAACCCAAGTCCGACCTAAGCCTGAAATCGAGTGCTTCTACCGCAAGCGATCGTCACCGAAGCGGAACTGCCCCAAGTATTTGGCGGATAAGAAGGATGGCAAGGTGAACAAAGGTATATGTGATATACATGTTATTGATGTGTACCTTACTAGAGCTCGCAGAGCACTGGTATTTGATATCGGTTCTGCTAATATTTGCAACTCAAACAGGACTACGGATTGCTTAACACCGCAAAGGACGAGGTGACGATGCGCTGGGAAATGGTTCCAAAGTCGATGTGATCGCGGTCGGCACGCTACCTCTACATCTACCTTCGGATTAGTTTTAGACCTAAATAATTGTTATTTGGTGCCCGCATGAGCATGAACATTATATCCGGATCTTGTTTGATGCGAGACGGTTATTCATTTAAATCGAGAATAATGGTTGTTCTATTTATATGAGTAATATCTTTATGGTCATGCACCCTTGAAGAGTGGTCTATTTTGATGAATCTCGATAGTAGTGATACACATATTCATAATGTTGAAGCCAAAAGATGCAGAGTTGATAATGATAGTGCAACTTATTTGTGGCAATCGCCGCTTAGGTCATATCGGTATAAAGCGCATGAAGAAACTCCATATCGATGGACTTTGGAGTCACTTGATTATGAATCACTTGGCACTTATGTAACCGTGCCTCATGGGCAAGATGACTAAAACCCCGCTTCTCCTAGTACTATGGAGAGAGCAACAGATTTGTTGGAAATCATACATACGTATGTATGTGGTCCGATGAATGTTGAGGCTCGTGGCGGATATCGTTATTTTCTCACCTTCACAGATGATTTAAGCAGATATGGGTATATCTACTTAATGAAACATAAGTCCAAACATTTGAAAAGTTCAAAGAATTTCAGAGTGAAGTTGAAAATCATCGTAATAAGAAAATTAAATTTCTACGATCTGATCGTGGAGGTGAATATTTGAGTTACGAGTTTGGTCTACATTTGAAACAATGCGAATAGTTTCAAACTCACGCCACCCGAACACCACAACGTAATGGTGTGTCCGAACGTCGAATCGTGACTTTACTAGATATGGTGCGATCTATGATGTCTCTTACAGATTTACCGCTATCGCTTTGGGGTTATGCTCTTGAGACGGCCGATTCACACCGAATAGAACACCGCAAAACCGCTGAGACGACACCTTATGAACTATGGTTTGGCAAGAAACCAAAGTTGTCGCTTTCTAAAGTTTGGGGATGCGATGCTTATGTGAAAAGCTTCAACCCGATAAGCTCGAACCCAAATCGGAGAAATGTGTCTTCATAGGATACCCAAAGGAGACAGTTGGGTACACCTTCTATCACAGATCCAAGGCAAGACATTTGTTGTTAAGAATGGATCCTTTCTAGAGAAGGAGTTTCTCTCAAAGAAGTGAGTGGGAGGAAAGTAGAACTTGATGAGGTAATTGTACCTTCTCCCTTACTTGAAAGTAGTTTGTCGCAGTAAACCGCTTTCGAGACATCTACACCAAATAGTGAGGAAGTTGATGATGTTGATCATGAAACTTCAGATCAAGTTACTACGTAACCTCGAGATCAACCAGAGTAAGATCCGCACTGAGTGGTACGGTAATCCTGTTCGAAGTCATGCTACTAGATCATGATGAACCTACAAACTATGAAGAAGCGATGGTGAGCCCAGATTCCGCAAAATGGCTTGAGGCCATGAAATCTGAGATGGGATCCATGTATGAAAACAAAGTATGGATTTTGGTCGACTTGCCCGAGGGTCGGCAAGCAATAGAAAACAAGTGGATCTTCAAGAAGAAGACCGACGCCGACGGTAATGTTATCGTTTATAAAGCTCGACTTGTCGCAAAGGGTTTTCGACAAGTTCAAGGGATTGACTACGATGAGACCTTCTCACCAGAAGCGATGCTTAAGTCCGTCTAAATCATGTTAGCAATTGCCGATTTTATGATTATGAAATTTGGCAAATGGATGTAAAGACTACATTCCTGAATGGATTTCGAAGAAGAGTTGTATATGATGCAACCGTAAGGTTTTATCGATCCAAAGGAGCTAATAAAGTATGCAAGCTCCAATGATCCATTTATGGACTGGTGCAAGCATCTCGAGTTGAATAAACGCTTGATAGTGTGATCAAAGCATTTGGGTTCATATGCACTTTTGGAGAAGCCTCATATTTACAAGAAAGTGAGTGGAGCTCAGAGCATTTCTGATATTATATGTAGATGACATATTACTGATCGAAAATGATATAGAATTTCCGGATAGCATAAAGGATACTTGAATAAGAGTTTTTCAATGAAAGACCTCGTGAAGCTGCTTACATATTGGGCATCAAAATCTATAGAGATAGATCAAGACGCTTAATTGACTTTCACAAAGCACATACCTTGACAAAATTTTGAAGAAGTTCAAATGGATCAAGCAAAGAAAGGGTTCTTGCCTCGTGTTACAAGGTGTGAAGTTGAGTAAGACTCAATGCCCACCACCGCAGAAGATAGAGAGAAAATGAAAGATGTTCCCTATGCTTCAGCCATAGGCTCTATCATGTATGCAATGCTGTGTACTGCACTGATGTGTGCCTTGCTATAAGCTTAGCAGGAGGTACCAAAGTAATCCAGAGTGGATCATCGACAGCGTCAAGAACATCCCGAAATACCGAAAAGGACTAAGGATATGTTTTCAGATATGGAGGTGACAAAGAGCTCATCGTAAACGGTTACGCTGATGCAAGTTTGACACCGATCCGGACGATTCTAAATCGCAGACCGGATACGATTTACACTAAACGGAGGAGCTGCGCTTGGTGCAGTTCTAAACAAAGCGCCGAGCGGGATCTACATGTGAAGCGGAGTACATAGCAGCTTCGAAGCAGCTAATGAAGGAGTCTGATGAAGGAGTTCATATCCCATCTAGGTGTCATACCTAGTGCATCGGGTCCAATGAAAATCTTCGTGACAATATCGAGCAATTGCCTTAGCAAAGGAATCCAGATTTCACAAGAGGACCAAGCACATCAAGAGACGCCTAATTCCATCCGGATTTAGTCCGTGGGAGACATAGAGATTTGTAAGATACATACGGATCTCAATGTAGCGCACTCGCTGACTAAGCCTCTTCCACGAGCAAAACATGATCAACACCAAGACTCCATGGGTGTTAGAATCATTACTATGTAATCTAGATTATTGACTCTAGTGCAAGTGGGAGATCAAGGAAATATGCCCTAGAGGCAATAATAAAGTTATTATTTATTTCCTTATTTCATGATAAATGTTTATCATTCATGCTAGAATTGTATTAACCGAAACATAATACATGTGTGAATGCATAGACAAACAAGATGTCACTAGTATGCCTCTACTAGACTAGCTTGTTAATCAAAGATGGTTATGTTTCCTAACCATGAACAAAGGGTTGTTATTTGATTAACAAGGTCACATCATTAGGAGAATGATCTGATTGACATGACCCATTCCATTAGCTTAGCACACGATCGCTTAGTATGTTGCTACCGCTTTTATCCATGACATATACATGTTCCTATAACTATGAGATTATGCAACTCCTGCTTACCGGAGGAACACTTTGGTGCTACCAAACGCCACAACGAATCGGGTGATTATAAAGGAGTACTACAGTGTCTCCAAAGGCGATGTTGGGTTGGCGATTTCGAGATTAGGTTTTGTCACTCCGATTGTCGGAGAGGTATCTTCGGGCCCTCTCGGTAATACACATCACTTAAGCCTTGCAAGCATTACAACTAATGAGTTAGTTGTGAGATGATGTATTACGAACGAGTAAAGAGACTTGCCGTAACGAGATTGAACTAGGTATTGATACCGACGATCGAATCTCGGCAAGTAACATACCGATGACAAAGGAACAACGATGTTGTTATGCGGTCCGACCGATAAAGATCTTCAGAGAATATGTAGGAACCAATATGGGCATCCAGGTCCCGCTTATTGGTTATTGACCGAGACGGTTCTCGGTCATGTCTACATTGTTCTCGAACCGTAGGGTCCGCACGCTTAAGGTTTCATGACGTTATATTATGAGTTTATGTATTTTGATGTACCAAGAAGTTCGAGTCCCGATGTGATCACGACATGACGAGGAGTCTCAAATGGTCGAGACATAAAGATTGATATATTGAAGCCTATATTTGAGTTCGAATGGTTCCCGTGAAATCGGATTTTACCGAACACCGGGTTACTGAACCTCCCGGGGTTATTGGTGAAGGAAATATGCCCTAGAGGCAATAATAAAGTTATTATATATTTCCTCATATCATGATAAATGTTTATTATTCATGCTAGAATTGTATTAACCGAAACATAATACATGTGTGAATATATAGACAAACAGAGTGTCACTAGTATGCCTCTATTTGACTAGCTTGTTAATCAAAGATGGTTATGTTTCCTAACCATGAACAAGGAGTTGTTATTTGATTAACAAGGTCACATCATTAGTTGAATGATCTGATTGACATGACCCATTCCGTTAGCTTAGCACACGATCGCTTAGTATGTTGCTATTGCTTCCTTCATGACTTATACATGTTCCTATAACTATGAGATTATGCAACTCCTGCTTGCCGGAGGAACACTTTGGTACTACCAAACGCCACAACGAATCGGGTGATTATAAAGGAGTACTACAGTGTCTCCAAAGGCAGATGTTGGGTTGGCGATTTCGAGATTAGGATTTGTCATCCAATGCTCGGAGAGGTATCTCTCGCCCTCTCGTAATGCACATCACTTAAGCCTTGCAAGCATTGTAACTAATGAGTTAGTTACGAGATGATGTATTACGGAACGAGTAAAGAGACTTGCCGGTAACGAGATTGAACTAGGTATTGATACCGACGATCAATCTCGCAAGTAACATACCGATGACAAAGGAACGACGATGTTGTTATGCGGTCGACCGATAAAGATCTTCAGAGAATATGTAGGAACCAATATGGGCATCCAGGTCCCGCTGTTGGTTATTGACCGAGACGGTTCTCGGTCATGTCTACATTGTTCTCGAACCGTAGGGTCCGCACGCTTAAGGTTTCAATGACAATTATATTATGAGTTTATGAGTTTTGATGTACCAAGGAGTTCGGAGTCCTGGATGAGATCGGGACATGACGAGGAGTCTCAAATGGTCGAGACGAAAGATCGATATATTGACGACTATATTCGAGTTCGGAAAGGTTCCGAAGAAATTCGGTATTTTTCGGAGTACCGAGAGTTACGGAATTCGTATTGGGCCTCATTGGGCCATACGGAGAAAGGAGAGAAAGGGCCAAAAGGTGGCCGCGCCTCCCTTGCTCTAGTCCGAATTGACTAGGGAGGGGGCGCCTCTTCCTTCCTTCTCCTTCTCTCTCCCTTTCCTTCTCTCCTACTCCCCCTACATGGAAGGACTCCTAGTTGACTAGGAAGGGGAATCCTACTCCCTGGGGAGTAGGACTCCCTTGGCGCGCCTCCTAGGCCGCCTCCTCCCTCCCTTGCTCCTTTATATACGGGGCAGGGGCACCCCATAGACACACAAGTTTGATCTACGGATCGCCTTAGCCGTAGCGGTGCCCCCTCCACCATATTCCACCTCGGTCATATCGTCACAGAGCTTAGGCGGCTCTCGCCGCGGTAGAACATCAAGATCGCCACCACGCCGTCAGGCCGACGGAACTCTCCTCGACACTTTGCTGGATCGGAGTACGAGGGACGCCATCGAGCTGTACGGTGTCAAGAACTCGGGGTGCCGGAGTAACGGCGCCGGATCGGTCGGATCGCGAGGAGAACGACGACTACTTCCTCTACGCTTGTGATCGCTTCGCTTCGGGTCACGAGGGTACGAGACAACACTCTCCCTCTCGCTATGCATCACCATGATCTTGCGTAAAGCGAGGAAAATTTTTGAAATTACTACGCCCCCCAACAAAGGGCATCCGAGCCTAGGTTTTATGGTTTGATGTTTTGCACGAGTAGAACACAAGTGAGTTGTGGGCGATATAAGTCATACTACCTACCAAAGATGTCATACTTTGGTTCAGCGGTATTGTGAGATGAAGCGCCCGCACCGACATTACGCCAGACGCTTACGCGAGACTGGTTTCACCGCCACGAGCACTCGCTGCTTAAAGGTGACCGTGGGTATCTGCTCTCTCACTTTAGTTGAACTGAAAAGGCTACGCCCGGTCCTTGAGAAGGTTAAACGAGTCTATTTGACGAAGTATCGCTGTGGTTTTGATGCGAGGTGAGATTGGTTCTGCTTAAGCCCGTAGCAGCCACGTAAAATTTGCAACAACAAAGTAGAGGACGCCTAACTTGTTTTTGCAGGCATGTTGTGATGTGATATGGTCAAGACGTGATGCTATATTTTATTGTATGAGATGATCATGTTTTGTAACCGGTTATCGGCAATCGGCTGGAGCCATATGGTTGTCGCTTATTGTAGGCAATGCAATCGCTTCGTAATGCTTTACTTTATCACTAAGCTGTAGCGATAGTCGAGAAGCATAAGATTGGCGAGACGACAACGATGCTACGATGAAGATCAAGGTGTCGCGCCGGTGACGATGGTGATCATGGTGGTGCTTCAAGATGGAGATCATGAAGCACAAGATGATGATGACCATATCATATCACTTATATTGATTTGCATGTGATGTTTATCCTTTATGCATCTTATCTTGCTTTGATCGACGGTAGCATTATAAGATGATCTCTCACTAAATTATCAAGAAGTGTTCTCCCGAGTATGCACTGCTGCAAAGTTCGTCGTGCCCAGACACCACGTGATGATCGGGTGATAAGCTCTACGTCCATCTACAACGGGTGCAAGCCAGTTTTGCACACGCAGAATACTCGGTTATACTTGACGAGCCTAGCATATGCAGATATGGCCTCGAACACGGAGACCGAAGGTCGAGCGTGAATCATATAGTAGATATGATCAACATAAGATGTTCACCATTGAAAACTACTCCATCTCACGTGATGATCGGTTATGGTTTAGTTGATTTGGATCACGGATCACTTAGATAACTAGAGAGATGTCTGCCTAAGTGGGAGTTCTTAAGTAATATGATTAATTGAACTTAAATTTATCATGAACTTAGTCCCGGTAGTATTTTGCAAATTATGTTGTAGATCAATAGCTCGCGTTGTTGCTTTCATATGTTTACTTTTGATATGTTCCTAGAGAAAATTGTGTTGAAATATGTTAGTAGCAATGATGCGGATTCGATCCGTGATCGGAGGTTTATCCTCATTGCTGCACGTAAGAATTATGTCCTTAATGCACCGCTAGGTGATGACCTATTGCAGAGAGCGTATGCAAACGTTATGAACGCTTGGCTAGCTCAATATGATGACTACTTGATAGTTTATGCACCATGCTTATCAGCTTAGAATCGACTTCAAAGATGTTTTGAACATCATGGACCATATGAGATGTTCCAGAGTTGAAGTTAATATTTCAAGCAAATACCCGAGTTGAGAGATATGAAGTCTCCAACAAGTTCTATAGCTAAAAGATGGAGGAGAATCGCCAACTAGTGAGCATGTGCTCGATTGTCCGAGTACTACAATTGCTTGAATCAAGTGGAGTTAATCTTCCGATAAGATAGTGATTGATGAATTTTCTAAGTCACCATCACCAAGTTAGTAGAACTTCATGATGAACTATAGTATGCAAAGGATGATGAAAATGATTCTCGAGCTCTTCGTGATGTTGAAATCGACGAAGGTAGAAATCAAGAAAGAGCATCAAGTGTTGATGGTTGACAAGATCACTAGTTTCAAGTAAAGGGCAAAGGAAAGAAAGGGAACTTCAAGTAGAAAGACAAGCTAGTTGTCACTCCCGCGAAGAAGCCAAAGCTGACCATAGCCTGAAACCGAAAGTGTTTACAATCGCAAAGGAAATGGTCACCGAAGCGGAACTGCCCTAAATATTTGGTGGATAAGAAGGATGGAAAAGTAAAAAAAGGTATATTTGATATACATGTTTTGATGTGTGCTTTACTAGTGTTTATAGCAACCCTCGGTATTTGTACTCGTTCGCCATAAGAGTAGTAACTCAAACGGAGTTGCGTATCAAATGTAAACTAGTTAAGGGTGAAGTGACGATGTGTGTTGAAAGTAGTTTCAAGATTGATATGATCATCATCGCACACTCCCTATACTTTCGGATTAGTGTTAAACCTAAATAAATGTTATTTGGTGTTTATGCTGAGCATGAATATGATTTGATCATGATTATTGCAATACGGTTATTCATTTGTTAGAGAACAATTGTTGTTCTGCTTACATGAATAAAACCTTCTATGGTCATACACACCAACAAAAATGGTTTGTTGGATCTCGATCGTAGTGATACACATATTCATAATATTGAAACCAAAAGATGCAAAGTTAATAATGATAGTGCAACTTTTTGTGGCAATCGCTGCTTAAGTCATATTGGTGTAAAGCGCAAGAAGAAACTCCATGCCGATGGGATTTTGGAATCACTTGATTATGAATCACTTGATGCTTATGTAATCATGCCTCTTGGGCAAGATGACTAAAACACCGCTCTCCTAACATTGGAGCGAGCAACAGATTTGTTGGAAATCATACATACCGATGTATGTGGTCCGATGAATATTAAGGTCATGAAAGTATCATTATTTTCTCGACCTTCACAGATGATTTGAGCAGATATGGGTATATCTACTTGATGAAACATAAGTCCGAAATAGTTGAAAGGTTCAAAGAATTTCAGAGTGAAGTGGAAAAATCATCGTGACAAGAAAATAAGGTTTCTACGATCCGATCATGGAGACAAATATTTGAGTTACGAAGTTTGGTCTTCAATTAAAACAATGTGGAATAGCTTCACAAATTCATGCCACCGAACACCACATCATAATGGTGTGTCCGAACGCTCATAACTGCATTTTATTGGATATAGTACAATCTATGATGTTTCTACCGATTTACCAATATCGCTTTTGGGATCATGCATTAGAGACAACTGCATTCACGCTAAATAGGGCACCATCTAAACTGCTGAGACGACACTATATGAACTGTGGTTTAGCAAGAAACCAAAGTTGTCGCTTTCTAAAGTTTGGAGTTGTGATGCTTATGTGAAAAGTTTCATCCCGATAAGCTCGAACCCAAATCGGAGAAGTGCGCCTTCATAGAATACCCAAAGGAAATTGTTGGGTACACCTTCTATCACAGATCCAAGGCAAAACATTCGCTGCTTATAAATGGATCCTTTCAAGAGAAGGAGTTTCTCTCAAGAAGTGAGTGGAGGAAAGTAGAACTTGATGAGGTAATTGTACCTTCTCCCTTACTTGAAAGTAGTTTGTCGCAGTAAACCGGTTTCGTGACACCTACACCAAGTAGTGAGGAAGTTGATGATGTTGATCATGAAACTTCAGATCAAGTTGCTACCAACCTCGAGGTAAACAGAGTGAGATCCGCACTGAGTGGTACGGTAATCCTGCTCGAGGTCGTTACTTGACCATGACAAACCTACGAACTATGAGGAAGCGATGATGAGCCCAGATTCCGCAAAATGGTTTGAGGCCATGAAATCTGAGATATGATCCATGTATGAGAACAAAGTATGGATTTTGATGGATTTGCCCGATGATCGGCAAACCATAGAAAATAAATGGATCTTCAAGAGGAAGACGGACGCTGATAGTAGTACTATCTACAAAGCTCGACTTGTTGCAAAAGGTTTTCGACAAAGTTCAAGATGTTGACTACAATGAGATTTTCTCAACAGTAGCGATGCTTAAGTCTGTCCGAATCATGTTAGCAATTGCCACAATTTATGAAATTTGACAAATGGATGTAAAACCTGCATTCCTGAATGGTTTTCGGAGGAAGAGTTGTATATGATGCAACCGAAGGTTTTTCGATCCAAAGGAGCTAACAAACTGAGCAAGCTCCAAATGATCCATCTATGGACTGTGCAAGCATCTCGAGTTGGAATATACGCTTTGATGGGTTGATCAAAGATATAGTTTTGCATGCACTTATGGTGAAGCCTCAGATTTACAAGAAAGTGAGTGGGAGCACTACAAGATTTCCGATAAGTATATGTGAATGACATATTGTAGATCGAAATAATGTAGAATTATTCTCGCAAAGCATAAAGGAGTGTTTGAAAGAAGTTTTTCAAAGAAAGACCTCGTGAAGTTGTTATATATTGAGCATCAAGATCTATAGAGATAGATCAAGATGCTTGATAAGTTTTTTCAATGAGTACATACCTTGACAAGATTTTGAAGTAGTTCAAAATGGAACAAATAAAGAAAGAGTTCTTGCCTGTTACAAGGTGTGAAATTGAGTAAGACTCAAAACCCACCACTGCAGAAGATAGAAAGAGGATGAAAGTCATTCCCTATGCCTTGGCCATAGGTTCTATAAAGTATGCCATGCTGTATACCAGATCTATTATATACCCCGCACCGAAGTTTGGCAAGGAGTACAATAGTGATCTAGGAGTAGATCATCGACAGCGGTCAAAATTATCCTTAGTGGAATAAGGATATGTTTCTATTATGGAAGTGAAAAGGTTCGTCAGAAGGGTTACGCCGATGCAAGTTTTGACACCGATCCGATGACTCTAAGTCTCGATCTAGATACATATTGAAAGTGGGAGCAATTAGCTAGAGTAGCTTCGCAAGAGCATTGTAGACATAGAAAATTGCAAAATACATAACGGATCTGAATGTGAAAGACCCGCTGACTAAGACTCTCTCACAAGCAAAACATGATCACACCTTAGTACTCTTTGGGTACTAATCACATAGCGATGTGAACTAGATTACTGAATCTAGTAAACCCTTTGGGTGTTGGTCACATGGCG